>JAUIRJ010000034.1:79338-135497 GCA_030555515.1 Acutogordius australiensis | reverse complement strand
GCAAAAAAAATTAGGCAAGTAAAATCGTATATTTTAAAAATCATCATTCTTTTATACAAAGTTTTTGTAATTATAGGCCACAGCCAAACGTGTGAAAGTATAATTAATTAAAAAAAAGATCCCCAATTTTTTTAACAGTTTAAACGCAGCCCTCAAAATAGGTAATAATACAAAAAAAAGAGTAACTAACATATTCCAAATAATCTTTTATTAATAACGTTTTTAATATTGTTAACACATTTGAAATTTAGAATCAATTAACTTAAGTGAATATTAATATTATTTGAAAGGCATATTAATATTATTAAAATTAGGGGAAAATGGTAATTTTTGGCGGTAAAAGGTAATGATTTTGTTTTTTCCCACTGGTAATTTGACCTTGAAATCTGCTATTTGCGTAATTAAAGGATTGATATTTTCAAATGGATGTTTCAAAAAGAAAGCATTGTAAAAATATTATAATGAGGTTAGGTTGCATTCAAGCTTGATAAAATAAATTTTCGCAAAAAAAATGTCGAAAATATGATATAAAATTTAGCCGAAACCCCGCCCGGCCTGATTGTGAGAAAAATAAATTCTAGGTCGTGGCAATTTTTCATATCAAATTGTCTTATTGCTTTTGGCTATTGTTAATAAGGACTATAATGTACAATACAATTTTTTAATTGATACATATATAGCAAAAAATTTATATAATGTTAAAATTTCAGGTGCGTATTTTGGGTCCGAATCAAGGGCCGGAATATAAGGGCCCAGTTTGAGCTCTAGAAGTCTGTTGTGTGTATTTATCAAACAATCTGGTAAAATAAACAATTTATGTTTTGAGGTCTTGGCTAAGCTTCTATTTTGTCATTATCTTTATTTGTTCGAATTGTGGAAAAAATTAACAATCTTTAATTCAATTATGCTCGCCAAGGCTTGTATAATAATTTTTTAGCCCTAAGTAGTAACTAATTATGGGACGCGTTCAGAGTTCATTTATTATTTTATAAAATTATAAGAAATGATTACTTTTAATATAACGCATTCTTACAAAAAAGTAAAAAGTGCCAATCTATAAACATTACAAAAGTTTTAAAAAAAACTGTGAAAAGAAAATTAAAACTTTTTTTAAATAAATGAATGAACTTTGAATGCACCCGGATATGAAATATAAGTTAAATAGAATAAAAAAGTAAAATAAAAATCTAAGATTTTTAAAAAATCATAGTTAAATCGGTTAAGAAAACTTGCTGCCAAAAGAACTAATTAAAAATTAAGTTACTAACAACATAGAGATGTCGAGAAATACTTTGGAAATTGACAATTACCTAAATGTAAATGTAATTAAAAAAATTATAAATGAAATGTATTTATCATGTCGTGTTATCAATTTAACATTTTTCTTGCATAATAATGTAAAAACGAGAATTGCTATATTGGCAACAAAATCACTAATTGCATTAATCTTTGATACAAAGTTTCTAAAAAGTGGGTAGCAAATGAACTAACATACGAGCTCTGTATTTATATTGAGTCAACTCTATATAAATTAAGGTTGGTATTATATAATAATTAAAACACTTATATTTGTCAGTTTTAGAATCATCCAGTAAAAATTTTTATTTTCACAAGAAAAATAAAAATAAAATTCCAATTTTTTTATCAAATTAAAAATATTCGGCTGTGTATACAAGATTTTATATTATTAAATTTCATGAAATTTGTTTGAGAGGGCCAATTAGAAAAAGTCAATAAGTAAAACCAGATTACAACATTCAAGAAGCTCAGAATCAGTAGTCATTAATAGCGGAATAAATTATAATGAGCTAACAATCCTCATTTATCAAAAACCAGAAGTTTTTCTCCAATTTAATTTTTAAATTTATATAATAATTATATGATAATATGAAATGTTCAGATTAATTTAAAAAAAAGGTTTTACCATTAAAATAAAAAGAGTACCTCACTCAAACTGCAAAAACTCTCACATATTTATCACAAAATGATTGAGCTTACACCACTTTGAGATTAAAGATAATAAGCTCTCAAAGTAAATACTCATGGCTTCAAAAGGATCTCGTTTATTGGGATGAATTCAAGAAATTTAGTACTAAATATAAATAACATTATACTATACTTAGAGGCTTAATATTTATTAGCAACAAATTGGATTAATAAGGTTAAGTTAGGTCACATGACAATTGCGAATGTATAGTAAAGTAAGACGAGAAGGTGTTATAGTGAATCTAGAATTAGGTCGTAAATACGGTAATACTAACTTAAAAAACTAATAGATAATATTATATTATACATTATGTATGTATGTATGAATTTTCGTTGCGCATCATCTACTGTTATTTATCTCATCGATATATTTTTTTAAATCGAAATTGTATAAAAAACTCACAGGGGGTGGCGCATAAAAGTCATTTAGGTCAAGCTTTTTGGGTGTAAGGCAAAAATTTATTTGTTTATCCTAAATTATTTAGATCAAGGGACGGATTTTACCTCAACGATGAAATCAAAAAATTTTTTTATTTTACACTGACTTTCGAATTAAAACATTAAAAAAAACGTTTTAAAGAACCACCAATGTTAACATATACGAGTAATACATAAATAGAGCTTAGATGTATAATTGTGTTAGTGCTAGATTTAGGATTAGAATTACTTAGGTATAAAATGGGATTCAATTTTGGTTAGGGGTAGGGTAAATATAATGGATAGGTTACGGGTTTAGGGTAGGGTTTTGAATGGGTAAGGATCCTTATGGCGGCGATGAATTTCAACTTCATTATCTTATAAATCATTTATTTAAATGTTTATATTTAAAAACTTTTTACATGTTTATGAAGTCTTAAAAATTATTAATTTGATGTACCAAAACAATAAAAAAGGTTTTTAAATATAAAAAACAAAGACTGTGACATGTTTTCATCGCCCCTATCAAAAAGACTATCCTAATTCTTATTTTTAACCTATCCAAACAACCGTATATCAACCTAACTCGAACAAAACTTTTATGAAAATTTCTTAGCAAAACTTAAACGTTTTATAACACATTTGGTACGAAAGTTGATAAAAATGACGTCCGTATTATGACGAGTGTTGAGTCCCTTCAGGCAATTGATTAGTAAGAAACCACAAATTAAGGATACATAAATTCATTCAGCAGAAAAATCAGCTGTAAATATGTGCACAAATGCTATTGAGTATATTAAAAATATTAACAAGAACATAAAAAAGAGTAGGGCGAAGGCATTAGTTTAGGTATGTATTATGACTAAATTCAAAAGAAGTTGTCCATAAAAATTCCCCCAAAAGCTCTCCACCATTGAAATTAAAATAAGGAGAATTCTTTTTAATGAAATATGGAAAACATGCCATCTATTTAGTCTATTTAAATCTAGAAAAATGCCCTACAGGTAAATAGTTTTTTAGAAACATTACCCCCAATTTATAATACGTAATCGACATTATATGTCAAATTCGGAGTCATAAAATGTGTCATACCCACAAACTTTAGGTAGATTGAAATAAAACATGCTTATTAGAGTGGGTGAGTAGTATTATATCATTTCATTCGTCTGGCCTTTAAAAATGAATCTAATAGAAGCTTTCCAAAAATGAAGAATAGCCCAGGGGGCCTTAAAATTCACCCTAAACTTATTTTATCCACATTTAAGCCAATATAAAATGATAATTTAAGAAAAGCAAAAAATGTAGGTTAATTAGGGTAAAATAGCTACATAAATTTTTTTTGTAAACATTATTAGTATAAATAATTTTGACGAGTGTTCATATCCGCAAAATCCATGATTAAAACTTCTCAGCCACCAGAAGAATGGAAAAAGGTGGTTTTTTAGAAAATTTTTAGTAATTGATATTGAAAGAAAAATACCATTGTGCCGTAAACATGCGAAGATCCTAAATAATGCATAGATTTTTTATGATTATAGGTAGACTATTTAACTTTTGGATATAAAGCCTAAAGATCTTAATAATTTTGTTAATAACTATTAATTAGAAATAAAATTTATATGGGCATATATGTGATATTCCATCCATTTATATAAACTTGCTATTAAATCTTGGTATATTTTATGTTCACAAGACATTTAAAGAAAACCTGTCAAAATTTAGTGAGATTTTCTTGCAAAATATAGAGTGAAAACCTAACGAAAGATGCTAATTTCAAATAAATAAGAGAAGAGAGAGATATGGGGGTTAAGTAAGAGGGGACATTGTGTATATATATAGTAATGTAATCACTATAATTGGACATATAATAATATTTTTGACAGAAAATTTTTTGGACCGTGGATAAAGCTGGATTAAACAATATTTGCCAAATTATAGACGTAATATTATCACGAAATTGCATTATTTAAAAAAATACATTTTACGTTCGAGTACGTACTATATTTTCCAGGTAAAGGAAATTAGATACTATCCTTATTGTAAATAAGGCGATTTTAAATAATAAGTATACAAATAATGGCCAAATTTTAAGAAGAAAATATCAAAAATTCTTGCCGAAGGGGGTTAGACGTTAGAGAGTTGAATTTTTCTTAAATATATCGGCCAAGATGTTGCATGAATTGTAAAGGGAAAAATAAAGGGTTATTGCTAAATAATTGCCTTGAGCTATTTAAATCAAACTTTCCTGCAAAATGGAAACGAACGTGTGACGATCATTATTCCACTAATTTGAGCAAAAGAGTTGCTAAATTATGACAAGGGAGTACTAAATTGTCCTAATAAATTTATAAAATAAAATAAAAAGGACTTACGATAAAGATAGACGGTATGGGGTAGACCCATTTCCAACCAAGCCGGTCTTTTAGGAACACCTGTGTACAAATTTGAAATTAGTAAGAAAAAAATTTAACAAAATCAACATAGCAATATTAATATCTATTATGATCTTATCAACTATGTAAGAAATCAATTAATGCAACGTAGTTCTTATTGGATATGTTAGCAAACAAATAACAAAAAATTTATTTATTAACTAAATAACACTACCTGTGAGATAAGTTCTCCGTAGATGTAGGGGAAAAAAATGGTTAAAAGTCAAATAAGTTTTTAGCATCTATACCAATCTATTATTTGAACTTATAAAATTCTTAAGGGGGGAAGGGGGAGCACACCTGCTAATACAAAGCCTTTTTTAACCCTAAGGTGGAATTTAATTTAGTTACGCGGGTTAAATAAGAAATGCACGCCAGGGACTAAATTTGTAGGTTAAAATTTTCAAAAAAGTGAAAATTTTAAAATTTATTAGGTCCGGTCACCCATCCAAATATAGACCGAATTCAGCGCTACTTAACTTGATTAAAACAAAACATACGCTTGCAAGCCCCAATGGTTAAAAATCGTGAAAAGAGAAAACAAAATAATAAGGTTATATGGAAAAAGTAGGGCGGTATTATTTAACATTAGTTTTTATGTAAATGATGGGTAAAAGAAAATTGGGTTAAGGAATGGCTGATGAAACACCTTAAAAAACGAGAAATTGTGAAAAAGAGTGACTTGAAAATAAGATTGAAAAACATAGAAAAAAATGAAGCCACATAACACATTTAAGGTATATAATCTTATGCTAAATGTAACGATATTTAATATAAAATAAAACTAAAAATAATATAAATTTTGTACTGGGCAAACATTTTGCATATAGTATGGCACTTATAAGCTAAAAATTCCAATATCAGCTAAATTTTAATTTATATATCATGGAGAGACAACAACAAAATGTGATTTCAAATTATAAAAGAAAAAAATAAATACTTACAGATAGTAATGTACCAAGTGTTCCACCTGCAAAGGGTGATGTCCCAAACAAACCTAAAATAAGATTGTGATGCCTTGATTGGGTAAAAATAAGGGAAACTATTTTGATCATCAGTGGCCAACAGAATGCCTATAAAATCAAAGTTATACATACTAATATTTGTATGTAATGTTCATCCTACAAAAAGATGTTGTAGTTGAAATATGAATCATATTATAAGATAAGATTATTTTAGTATGTAGGCTAAAAATATTTAAGTCTCTAACAAAGTTTAACCAAATTTAAATATACATAGGAGGCACAAAATCAGACATTAATTGTAAAAACGGCCAGTAAATTTTGTTGAAAAACTAATAAGACTTGACATCCATTAATTTAAACTACACATAAATTTATTACATTTGTTAACTAGTTAACAATTTTAGGGCAGAAATTATTAAAACCATTGTATATAAATATATTTTTCTAAATTTCTAAGATAAAATAGAACAAAATTAATTGATAGTAGAGAATGCTTGGCATAATTATTTGAATATATAAAACAAATACATAAAACTTGATTCTACCTGAAAAGTTCCATTGAAAAATAATGATAGAATAAGGATCCATAATTTGTCTAAAGGACCAAGAAGTATGGTAGAAATTCCTGAGCAAATTATGCATATGACTAAAAATTTAGCTGGATTTTTTGAGTCTCCAAGATTTCCCAAAACTATCTAATATTAATAATAATAAGAATAAGTAAATTATTATATACGATTTTATAATTTTATAGTTACTTGAAAAAGAGAGTAAGGCAAAAGTAAGGCAGAATCAAGAATACCAATGGTCAGTTTAGAATAGGAGTATTTATTAGCTAAAAAAGATTTAATCTAAATATAACATATAATTATATATTACAATTCCAAGAGGCTTTCTTGTGAAATATAGGAAACAATATGCTAGCCACAGTAATAAAAATGTAGCATATTTTGTGTAAGAAGATTTCATTGCCAAAAATTTTAAATTTCTCGCAATAGTGAATGTCCGCATGTTTAAAACATTAATCATAAGTGTGCCTAAAGTGTCCTACTTTACCCATAATTATATACTTAAAAAATTTATAGTTAAATTAAAATATATCTGTAAAATGGTTTTTTTAATATTTATATAACGATTAAATTTTAAATGCTTTATAGTAACACAAAATAACAAATTCTGGCAAATTTAATTCTATTAATTAAAATTTTAAATATTTAATATTTTAAAAATTACAATTCTATTATAACCTATCAATATATAATTGTCAACTTTAGGTTGCATACTTGTAGGCCATGCTCTATCACAAGTATCAAAACAATTATTTTTATTTAAATATTTATAATTTTTTTCCTAAGCAATTTACTTTATAAAATTTGATATTTTTTAAAATTAATAAAAACTCTAATAACAAGTGAATGCTAAAGTGAGAAGTTTGTGACACGTAAGTGGAGTACTTTTGATTCAATCTTAAACTATGACTGTTAAAACAATTAACTTTTTTTTAAATATTTTGAAGAAAGATAAGTGCTCATTTAAAACTAATATCAGTTATCATCAGTGGCGACTCGTCATTAGGTGCAAGGTGTTCACTGAACACCCTGGCAATTTATATAGAAATGTTTTTAAAACTATTTAAAATTAGTTTTGGATGGTCTAGCGGGACGGCAGTGATTTGTAAACAAAATAAAAAATTGAAAGTTCCATCGTACCATTTTCTATTTACAAAATTGAATCATACATAAGCTGTTTTATGTTTAAATTAAGAGGATCAACAGCTAGATTTAAAAAACTAACATCGAGTGTCTATCAGAAAATGTGCAATTCAAATATTGAACCGTGCTTAGTCAAATGCAATTTAAAAGCTTAATATTATTAAGCTATTAAGTCTATTTACGAGGTCAACAACTTAAATTTTAGGTAACATAGATTATTTTGTCGTAAGATGTTCAGCGTAAATGAACACGTAATATTAATCTTCGAGCGTGTTCAATCCTAAAATTGATCATATATCGACTATATTTAAAAAAATAAACAAACCGGACAAGAAAGCTAATAATTTTTTATATTGCATTGCACGATGTTCAATCCAAGAACTGAACACGTAATGGTTCACTCCATCCAGCACAGGAGCGTGTTCAATCCACAATTTGAACACTATGTGTGAGTTATAGTTTAGCCTCTTAACATTGAGGATTGAGCCTATATTAACACGCAGAATACAATATACATTATTAAAAAGATGGTGTTCAATTATTAAATTGAACACCAATTACATATTTAATAACACGAAGACATATAACAGCTAAAAGATGGTGTTCAATTCTAAACACATACATATTGTGTTCAATGCCTAGCATTGAACACTTTATTAACACGAAAAATACAATAGTAAAAAGATTGTGTTCAAATAAAATTAAGCGTCAATGTGTTCAATTTTAGCATTGAACACTTAATAACATAGAAGGGTAAAAAGTTTAAGTTAGCTATAAGTCTCATATTTATAAAAGATTGGGTATATTCGAATGATATATGAGAGAAAGGCCAAATGTGTTACACAAAATTTTAAAGCTTATAATTAAATTGTAGAGACTACACGCTCGTTAAACAATAATGTTAGTATTTTTTTTCACTTCAATATAAAAATTATGTTTAATTTTTGAATTTTAATTAATATAAATGAAAATTCAAGATTTAAAAAACAACCCATTTTCTTCTCATTCCAGAACATTCCTGGAAAAATTCAAATTTATATCGACAATTCCAAAGGATCCCATTCTACTTACACAAGAATGTTCTATAAATAAAAAAACAGTTACCCGAAAGTTTAACAACAAAATTCTTCAAAAACATATTTGGATGGCTTCATCGACAATAACTTCTAAAGTTTATTGTTGGCCCTGCCTTCTTTTTAACGAAACAGGGACAGGTCCATTTAATAAGGGCTATAAAGATCTCAATCATTTAACAACCGCAATATCAAAGCACGAATCATCGAGGGAACATATTCAGTCGTACTTGGCATTCAAAAGTTTTGGAAAACAACAACCAATCGACGTTCTATTGAGCAAACAGGCCAGTGAGGACCGAATTCGTCATAATGAGAAGGTGAAACTAAATCGCAATGGATTAAAAAGGTTCATTGATATTATCTTTTTTATCGGAATTCACGAAATACCGCTTCGGGGGCACGATGAATCGACAAATTCATCCAATCGTGGAAATTATAAGGATCTAGTTACCTTGCTGACCACATACGACAAAGAATTCGAACTGTTTTTAAGTCAGACAAATGTTTTTCAAGGGACCTCCTCGACAATTCAAAACGATTTAATTGATTCGATTTCTTCTGTCGTGCTTAAAAAAATTCAGGAAGAACTTCAGGATACCCTATTTGTAGGTATCCTGATCGATGAAACGTCGGACATTTCTAGAAAAAGTCAATTATCCTTAGTTTTAAGGTAAATATTTTTGATTTATATGTGCCTCATATGAAATTACAAGTCGTATTTTTATGTATTTTAGTTTAACTCTCTGTGAGATTTGCCAATACATATTCTTAATTTTTTTTGCAAATCTACCTTTGCTCATTTTTGGTGGACCTATGCTTAACAAATAAATATTTTTTTATCACTTTTGTAAATTGGTTGAAATTTTAAATATAGATACGTGGTCAATTTCGAGGTAGTCGAACGTTTTATAAAGTTTGAGGATGTGTCATCAGACCGATCAAGCGTATTTCAAACTTGGCAATTAAATTTATCCAAGACTTTAATTTGGGGAAAAAAGTTATAGCCCAAACCTATGACGGTGCCGCAGTTATGGCTGGACACTTAAACGGCACTCAAAAACGCGTAAGAGATGAATTTCCTGCTGCAAAATTTATTCACTGCGCTGGTCATTGTCTTAATTTGGTTATTCAACAAATAACATCTAGCAACAAATTAATTCATATTTTTTTTAATACAATAAACGGCATTAGCGCCTTTATTTCAAAATCTAGTAAAATTGATCACGAATTTCGACAATTTTTGACATGCAAAGTCCCGCCAGCATGTCCTACTAGGTGGAGTTATTCTTCGAGAATAATAACTGTGCTACATGGAAATCTTCAACCCTTAACAGAATGTCTTGAGTCCATCATAGAAGATCCATCATCTTGGGGGCCGAACGTAACTCTAAAAGCTAGAGGATTTTTACATTTTTTTAAAGATTTTGATACTATTTTCCTTTTAATTTTATTTTCCAAGGTTTTTTCACATACTGACATTTTATTTAACATTTTGCAAAATAAATCTCAAGACATTCTTTTTTGCCTACAAAGTATTAATGAATGCATTTCTTATATGAACAGTTGTAAAAATGATTTTTATGATGTGTTTGAAGAAACGGTTAAACTATTTGGTCAATTTCCGTCGCCAAAACGTAATAGAGATGCAAATTTTCACGAAAATTTATATCAAACATTATTCGTGATATTATTTGCGAAATGGAATGTCGTTTTAAATCTCTAAAAGATATTAAATTTATAAATTTAATAAATTGCTCTAATTTTAATGAATATAAAAAAAATTTTCCAATTACTTTGATAGATGATCTTAAAAAAAGCTACAATTTTTTTGATACAGTTAAGTTAATTAACGAATTAAAAGTTATGTACACTACGCCAGAATTTCAAAACAAAAACATTAAAAGTATTATTAATTATATAATAGAATATGAATTAAAAGAACCATTTTCCGAAGTCCTTTCCTTATCAATTTTAATTATGACTTTTCCTTCAACAACCGCTTCAGTTGAAAGGTCGTTTTCTGCGTTAAAACGTATTAAGACATTTAATCGTAATACAATTGGGCAGTCACGCTTATCGAATCTTTCCCTTATAACAATTGAAAAAAATTTGATTCAACTTTTAAAAACGAATCCAGTTTTTTATGACGAAATCATAGATGAATTTGCACAAAGTTCAAGAATATTGGATTTTCGATACAAATAAATACAAAAATTAAAATAAATTTTTTTTACTAAAATACTATATTTTATTGTAGTTTAATTAATTGACCAAATACTTTGCCCGTCATAAATAGTTTCATATTTTGCAATATTACTACTATAGTTTTATATATAATTCATATGCTTTTATAAATAAATAATGAACAATAAAATTTTGATTTTTGATTGAACACCCTGGCTAAAAATCCACGAGTCGCCACTGGTTATCATTAATATATATTGTTAATATTGTTAACAAAAAGTGGAAAAAATATAAAAATAAAAATTTAAAAAAAATGTAACCCGCGATTAGCACTGTGGGATCCCTAAGGACCCAAGCACTGTCTTAAATTTTGATAATATCTTCAAAAATATATTTGTGACTAATATAAAATAAACAAAACTAGTAATTAAAATTTGGTCTAAGTTTAATAACAAAATTTGTTTAGAATTTAGAAAATGAATTGGGGTCCATTTGGACCCAGCCCTCTCAATTTCAATGTTGAAAACCATGTTTTTGCCTCTGTTTAAATTTAAATTTAAATAATTGCAACCTTCTTTTCTAGTTACTTTTTAAAATAATTTTAATTATTAAGTATTCAAAATATTTGTATTGTATAATAATGATATCTATTGTTTTTTTTCTCTTTAAAATATCTAGTTTTTATGGTAAATAATAGCCAAAAATATTTTTATATATTGAAATATTTTATCTCATAAACTCTCAAAATATGTTCTACTAGACTTAAAAACACGATTTGATTAACCCGACAGGTACCACTAATGTTTCGGCCGAGCGAAATTTTACAAAAAAAAATTCTGGGCCTTTTTATAGTCCAAATAAACCTAATCCGTTGACAAAACTCAAAAAAATTTACAACTTCCGGAAATAATGGGGGGTCACCTAGAGGTTACATTGGGTGAATAGAAATGATATATGCTTTTAAATTTTATTGTATATAAAATTCGTAAAAAATATTAATCATATATTATAAAAATTGGACCAACAATGAATATGTAGGGCCACTTGGCAGTAGGCACACAGTTTTCTAGTCGCTTTGCCGCATACGACACATCTTCTTTGGGTGCATTCTTCACTAGTGTGAACAACCGGGCTATTAAATTTTTGCCCAATTCTGGTTTTTGGAGGTATTCCGTGTTTTCTAAAATAATTTTGGACTATATTTCTTTTGAAGTTGCAAAAAGTTATTTTTTCTTTGTTTTTTGTATATATTTGCCAAGAATTTTGGCATGCTGCATCAATGCCAAAAGCGAATAACGGAAAATACCATTTTCTTCCGCGTAATGATATCCTTGTCGCATTTACATTTTGATCAAATCTATCAATGCCGCCCATATATTTGTTGTACATTTGAATGAGGTTTGGGCAAGGAACTCGAATTTTTTTCCTTGATTTATCGACCTGGGCAATTCGATATATGTTGGTAATTGGGTTCACACCATGAGAGTTGGACAATATTGTAACGATGCTGTTATCGTTCCAACGGACCGCCATCATATTTGAGGTATTTTTTTCGAAATAAATCCTCTAGGTTTCTTTTTCATTAGTTTTAAATCTGTTAATGGAGCTTTCAATCGGTTAGTACGTATTGTACCTGTACCTCCAACATTCATATCGGATAAAAATTGCAACAATTTAGGACTAGTAAAGTAATTGTCAAAATAGGTATTATATGGTTTATATTCTTCAGGTAATTTTTTAACTAAGTCTATAATAACAGAACCTCCCAAGCCAAATTCCTTGTGGCTGTTCATCTGCTTTGTTGAACCTTGATATGGTTTGAAGGTAATCAGGTATCCACTTGCAGTGGCCGCACACCACATTTTATAACCAAATCTAATAGGTTTGCCCTTTATAAATTGTTTAGCTGTGTGATGTCCATAATACGGAACCATTGATTCGTCCATAGAAATGTGGGACGAGTTATTGTATTTATAATTTTGAATCATTCTATCATTGATCACTTCGAAATAAGGTCTGATTTTGGAAAACTTGTCTATATTATTTAAATTATAATTATCGGCTAAATGTAGAAATCGGGTAATTTCTTGAAATCTATTTCGTCGTATGCCATTTGAAACCATTCTGTTAAAAGCATCGGCTTGTAGTTTCCAAAACATTTTTATATTTATTGGGTTTAAATACGTCCAAATAAGGGTCGCAATATATATTTTAGACTTAAAAACACGATTTGATTAATATATTGATACATTTAATTTTTGACATATTTTATTTAATGTAATATGGAATAATAAAAAATTTCAATTTTTCTGATTTTTTTCTACTTTGTGCCAAATAAAATTTGCAATATTCATTAATGATAACTTATATTGGTTTTTAATTAAAGAACACGTATTTCTTTTCAAAATAAAATAAAGATGATAGCTTCAACTCTAGAAGTTATAGAGGTTTGAAATTGGGATTCGTATGGCCCCACCAAAGCATTCGCGTTATAATTTTCTTACCCCATTCGCAGGTTAAAATACAATATTATGTTGAAAAGGTTTTTAAAGGGTTAGAATCTATCTAAGAAACATATTGAAATTATCAGCTCTGTCAAATTTAATGATTTATCCAAATTTTAAAATACACTTTGAGCACCTGCTCCATTTATAAGCAAAAAAAGTTGTAAAAAACAATGGTTAATAATTTATATAATAACTCAAACTTCAAAAATTTTATACTTTTAAAATTTTTAAATTTTTTTGTATAAAAACAAATGTAGTCGAAATTGCCCGTATATTACAATAAATTTGTAAGAGACGAAAAATTTCGATCATTTCACATAGCATTTTCAAAAAATTATTAGTCGTAGCTCATTCCCTTCTTATTTTTCGAATATGCAATTAAGGACAAATTAAATAATTTGAAGGCCTCAATTTCCTGTCTCGTTACTAGTTATATATTGACGGATGTGTATGTGTTTTCAATTAAAAAATCATTTTCAAGAATTGTAGACTCGGCTTTAAAAGTGAATTTTTATGACACAACCTTATATATCAGTTTAATTATTTTTTTAAATCAAATCCATTGCATTTATTTATCTAATATTAGGCATAAAAAGGTGGCGCTCTAAAATTTTTGTAAGTTATTTTTATTTAAGTAAAAATATTACATAAAAACCTTATTTCCGCATTTTTTTTTATAAAAAATCTTTTGATTTTGACCGCGATCTTACAAAAAGATCATTAGGAGAGTCACTTTGGTGGTTGTGTCGGTAAGTTGGTAATTTGTTCTAAAATTTGATTAGTTATTTGGATTATATGTTGATCAAATCATACCAAAAAAAAAGGAATGGAGTGTCTCTGCTCTAAAAAGCAAAATGGCGCGTGAAATATATCTTTATAATAGAGCAATTATATCCTTAACCAAATCAATTAGTTTACATATATATATATATATATGATAATGACATATGATTTTAAAATAATTTTAGAGGGTGATAGTTCTTGAACCAAGAAAAGGCACAGAAATTGTACGCACAGAAATTATACAAATTGACGTCATTTTTATAAAAGAGTTCCGATAACCAAAAAAATATATTTTAAGTTAATACCGTGTGGAGCAACAGAATATTTGCATTTGCTAAAAAATATTTAAAAAAAATTACACAATCAGACCTCATTTTACTTTCACAAAAAATTTCAAATTTTAAAAAATGAGACGTCAAAAATTATAAATAATTGGTTTTTTATATTTTCAAGCACTCAGCACAATTGAGTATGTTTAAGAAATTATGATAAGTTAGTAGCTAAATCTATATAAAAAATATTATATTAACCTCTTAGAAAAAGAAACCAATACAAAGACTCTTTCATAAGCCATATTGTAACAAAACACGGAGAATGCGTATCTCGTTTTTCTGTTTTTTTTTTGACATGGCCATGTGCCTATCCCACCTCATATATCTATCAAATAATTGAAAGGATTTTAAAAGAAAGTAACAGTTCTGTTAAATTTTTTGTAAAAATGATTAGAAGCTTAAAATTCTGTCACTTTAAAATTTTTGTACCTCAACATGTGCTAAAAAATTTGGTAAAATAATTAGGAGTAAAAAATTATCTAACTGGCCATTAAGAGCCTCTATTAGTGACTAAATTAGTCTAAAAATTCTTATTAAGCTCTGAAAACCCACCTCAAACTAACTTTAGTGTTATTTCATATAATATTAATAGCTTAATTAACAAAAAACATGAGCTAGATTTTTTAATTAACAATGGTAAAAGTATTTTTTTAATTTTAGGATTACAAGAGACTTGCATAATGAAAATCATTGGAGAATAAATTTTAATAACTTTAATTGCCTTGAAGGGTGTTAACAATAATCATTGAAGCTTTGATATAAATATATATTTTTTGTGAATATATTTCCATTTAAGCTTTTATATATTTAGTCAAGGACAACTATTGGCCGCCAGGACTAAATATATATAATAGACAATTAAGGTTAAAATATGAAATCTAAAACAGTTAACATAGTAAAGCCGTTGGCCATTTAAACATTTACCAACATGGTGGCCAAGGAGTTGAATTCGCGACCTTGTGTAGGCAGGCTCGTTCTTCCCCTTAACTCCCATGTTAGAGATTAATTATATCTCCTTCGTAATTGGTCCTGGTGGACATTTAATTCCCTCCCATTGCACCAAATCAAATAATTTACTGAACCCAATACTTCTTTAACTTCAGCTACTTTCCAACTGTCTTCTGTATTTTATTTATACCACACGCAGTCATCTACTTTAAATTTATTTTTCGACCCAATCAGTTTATTACCCCTTTAAGTTATCCCATTCCCAGTGAACTATCCTATGAAACATGAGCTGAAAGGGTAGAACTCCAGTTGACAAATGTGGGATATTTCTATATTTAAAAATAAATTCTTCAAATCCTTAGTTCCATCCCTTATTTTGATACAAAGCCTCTTTAGCTGTTCTAACCATTCTCTCTGCTTCCCCATTTGACGATGGATGGTACACGGGTGCAGGGCTGTTAATCTGACCCAGGGCGGGTCGCTGACCGCAACCCACCGGCGACCCAAAACCGGGTTAGCGCCCAAAAACGACCGGGTCAAACGCCCGGTCGTTTTGTTGAAAAATAATAATAAAATAAAGAATATTATTTTTTACCCTTTTATGTGTGTAGAGGGGAAAAGAAAGAGGGATTTCTTATGTGTTGTGAGAAATTATAAGAGTTTTTCGTAGTGCGTAGATTGTTCTCTTACTTCCATAAAGAAAACAAAGGGTAAAGTTGTAAAATTATAATTTACCCTTGAAAATTTTAAGACTTCTTATTTTTATTAGGCTTTTTCAAAATTTTTTGATTTGGATTACCTAATTCTGGTCGATAATTAAACATAGGTTTCAGATATTCTTGTAAATATTTAAAGACCTCTCTCTACCTATTTATTCAAGAAAATCCTATTTTAAATCAATAAAATATTTGTCAAAATATATAAATTATGCATTTATAAGGTCTAGAAACCTGTAATTATTTGAAATGTATTTTAGACAATCCAAATTTTAATCTTAAAAAGGAAAATAGACGCTATGAACTATTTAATTATGTAATAAATGTTAATTTTTATTATTAGAAATACATTTTTATAATTATTTATCTTTTTAAACAAAGAAATAATAATATTTCTATAAATTTCAATATGCCGCTATTTCTATAGACCTGGTTTAAACCAGAGATCCGCAGCCGGCCCGGAAACCCGGACCCGGCCCGGGCCGGCGCTGACTGGAAAAAATTAACATCCGGGCGGGCCGGGCCTGACATAATAATTTTTCTCGCCCGGGCAGTGAATTGCCAATGCTTTTTAAATTAGCTGAAAGGACATTGGCGATTCCTGCTACCTCAGCTACCTCCGAAAGAATTTTCTCAATTGCTGGACGAGTTTTTGAGGAGAGGCGTACCCGGCTGGCTCCAGAGAAACTCGACATTTTATTATTTTTATATTCAAATTTATAAAATGTGATTTTGGATACTCTTACAAATGTTTTTTATTTTTATAACAATAAAAATTTTGATGTATATTCATTTTTATTATAGAGTTTGCATCATATATAAGTACAAAATTTAATTTATATAAATTGAACAAAATTTAAGATATTGAAAATTATAAAAATAATTAAACCCGGGTTTTAGCTAGCCGGGCTTAAAATTTTTCTTCCGGGCCGGGCTCAAAAATTTAAAAAAAAACGGGTTGGGCCGGGCCGGCGTAAAGGCAAAAAAAATTGAACCCGGGCCGGGCCGGGCCGGCGTAAAGGTAAAAAAATTAAACCCGGGCCAAGCCGGGCTCCCAAATTTTGGTTTTTGCGGATCTCTGATTTGAACATATAAAATTCGAAAAAGGTTTTTATACTTTGCTAGATATAAAAGTAGGAAAATATTGTAAGAAAGAAGTGAAGTTGTATAAACATGTTTATATATAAATATCTTGTTTATAATTTTGATGAAATAAAACGTAAAAGGGGGCAAGAGCAAATTATTGCCAGACGAACTTAGATCAAAGCAAATAATGCAACGTTAGGCTATTATTTGAATTATTTTATAATTTTCAAAAATGTGGGATACATTTTTCACCCAAACATACAATAACAAAAGAAGGTGTAACTCGTGTAGCAAAGTCTTTTCCTTGAAAACGTCAACAAGTAATTTTTTGTATCTATATAATTAGCTCATTTAAAACACCACATTAAAAAACACCATCCTGAATTGGCACCTTCATCAAATAATAATTTAGTTTCAACCAACATATCAAAAATGGACCAATCGCTTTTCGACACATTGATTCTGAATTTGATAGTGAACTTGACCCTACCATTTAACATAATAGAAAAAGAAGATTTTATAGCGCCGTTTAAATTTTTAAATGGATCTGTAAACATTTGTTGCCGCCAGACCCTCAAAAAGCAACTCAATGCAAGATTTCTGGATTTACAACAAAGATTCATCAAGCTTTTAGAATCAATCAGTTCTATAAGCATTACTTCAGATGCTTGGTCATCACCTGATGGAACTTCTTACATTTCCATCACAGGTAAATTGTTTGTTTAAATGTTGTAGGACATTATTTAAAAAGTGACTGGACAAATGCTTCACTGCTAATTGATTTTGTCCATTTCCCACATCCACATTCCGCAGATAATATATGTGATATTTGGAATGAAGTTTTAACAAAGTATGAACTTAAGGATAAGTTGGTGGGAATAACCACTGATTCGGGTATATATATATTTGATTTATGTTTAGAATCATCAATGATCCGAGCTGTAAATGTAACAAAAAATAATTTTAAAGCCCTTTACGACAAAACACTTCTTTCAATGAGGTTATTTATAATTATTTATATTTTTAGATGCCTCGCGCACGTATTAAATTTATGCGTCAAAGCATCTCTCATTGAATGTGATTTTTCAGATGTTGACAAATTTGTTAACAAACTCCATAAATCTGGAAAACTTAAAGAGTTTTACCTGAAATCTGGAGCTTCACTGATACCACAATATTTGGAAATCAGATGGAGCTCTAGATATTTAACATTGTTCAAGTTATTACAAGTAATTATAATATTTTTATTTTTAGAATATACCACACATTAACTGTCTGCCCCGGTATTTTAATTGCCCTAAGTTTAATGATGAACGGGCAGCAGTTTTAGAAGGTTACAAAAAATTTTTGGAACCTTCTTTCAATCTTAACGAATTATTACAGAAAAGGAACATAACGTTTGGATTAGGCGTTATGTCCTTTAATAACCACGTCGAACTCATACGAAAGAACTTGAATTGTAGTCCTCCTGACTCTTTTTTATTCAGGGCTGCAAATTCTTTTATTTTGAAATACGAAAAATACGAAAAGTTATTTAGTGAAGAAATAATTTTTCTAGGTAAATTTTTTTTATTTATTTTATAGGATATGTTTTGGACCCCAGAATTAAAACGGTCTATTTGAAAAAGGATTTAAATATGGCATGCCACGAGAATGATTTCATTAGTTTAATAAATAAACAAAAACCCTCAACAAACCCGCACCCTTCGGGAAATAAATATGATGAATTTCTCGACAATATATTCGATGACTCGTTCCGTAGTCAAGAGTATATAATTATTATTAAATTTTTTTTAATATTTAATATTTACATATTTAGTTATAGTCAAACAATAAGTGATGATAACGAGGATCCAGCACAGACCGAATATCATACATATATTAATTCCCCTATAATTAGTTATAGAGAAGACCCTTTGCTCTGGTGGTCCCAGAACAAAAACCTTTACCCTAGAATCTCAATGATTGCTAAATCATTTTTGACCCTTCAAGCCACCTCAGCTGAAAGCGAGCGGGTTTTTAGTAGCAGTGGAAGATTGATAACAATAGACCGAAACAGTCTCGGAGTAGACACGGTGTCTGAACTGATGAAGTGTAGAGCTTGGAAGGATTTATGAAAATATAATTATTTATTTATGTTCAAGTTTTTGTTTATGTAAATGTATTTTATATGTAAAACCAATAAAATTAATATACCTATATAAATATATTGTTGTTTCAAAAAATGAATAACAAAATTATAAGTAAGCACTTAAGGAATAATAGCTAATTTTTGTTCATTATTTTTTTAAAAAACAAAAAGGGAGGTATCAAGTGGATGTGGACAAGGGGCCACTTTTCAAATCTCATCTATGTAGAGTTTTAATAAAAAAAGTTGAATATTTCTAAATTAAATCTCTAAAAAAGGCCAAAGTGTTGTTAAATCGATCTTCTCAAAATTCCGGAAGGGGGAGGGGGTTGGGCTAAATTTTTACTGTTCTTTTGTAAATTATAATTAGAATAATATAAAATAGCTTCCTATAATTAGATATTTTCCATTAATATCTGAAAAAACAAGATTAAAATAGTATTTTATGCATAAAAATGCCTATAACAGCCGATAGAGTAACGGAAGTGAAAAATAATTTTTATGTTTAGATCCGGCTTTATATAAGACCCATTATTTGACTCCTTTTTAGCTTTTAAAGCTTAAGGTATTTTAATTATGATCAAACGACCCAAACACGCCGGTTTTTGAGTTCATTTTCGACCCGGGCATGTGCCGGTGGGTCGCCGACCGGTCGCCATGGGTCACCGGGTCGTATTAACACGGGTGTATATGTGTGTTTTATGCCATTTTTTATTTCGTATTACCTAAAAATATTTGCTATAAATGCCGGCCCATTATCAGATATTATTTTGTTAGGAAACCCAAAATCTAAAAAAAAATCATATTCCCTAAAAATATTTGCTATAAATGCCGGCCCATTATCAGATATTATTTTGTTAGGAAACCCAAAATCTAAAAAAAATTTATTTACAAATATATTAATGTTCCAGAATCATTTTTTTTTTGTTTTTTTGCAAAAAAATATTTTGAGTACTGGTCCACTATTACCAATCCAAAAAAATTTATGTGGGACCAAAAAAATTAAAAAAAACTTTTTCCCATGGCTTTTCCCGGGTACTCCCAATGATGGCCTACCAGCTTCTTAGCCATAGGCATCGTTAACATGCAATGGGTACATGTTCTTACCAACTCCATTATATCTTTCCTCACCCCTGGCCAGTAAAAATAGCTTTTCATCACTTCAATCATGCCCCTACCTCCTATATGCCCCACATGCAGGTTATTTAGAATCTGATTTTTAATTTATGTGGTATAATTATTTGATTACCTAAATATATACACTCGTCAACTAATAATTTATAAAATACATTTTTATACTCTAACAAATCATTTTCACCTGATATTATATTAACCTTTAACCTAGATAAGTCCTTATCTTCCATAGTCATATTTTTTATACCCTCAACATTTACAGGGTTACTATCTATCCAACACATAGGTACGTACGCTATTTTATCATTTACAACATTATTAGATAAACGGGATAACGCATCGGGTGCTAAATTATCCTTACCTTCTTTATAATTAATTGTCATGTCGTAATTACAGACGTACATCGCCCAGCGTTGAATTCGCAGAGATAACTCGTTTAATGCTCCTTTCTCCCCGAATATCGCCACTAATGGTTTGTGGCAGCGTCTCCTACCCAAAATTCCAATGACGAGCTACCCCTCAGGGATAAAAAATATACACCGCAACCGCCCCCCCCCCCATTGTTTTCTTAATTATAAACAAGGTGCTCTTTTTTTATCAACTGACGATAAATAAAGAAAATATTTATCTAATAAAAAAATTATTAAAAATTGTACGAAAACATATATATGGATAAAATGTAAAATTATTATGACTAAAATTAATTAAAATGATTGTTTAATGTGTTACCACGTAAATATTTAAAAGTTAATAAAAATAATTGATTGCAACAAATTAATCTTGATTTAGATTACAAAAGGACTAGTTAAAGTAAATTATTGAAATTTGATATAAATATTAAAATTATCTATATGTATCATTATCTAATTCTAACAAAATATCCTCTTCGAACTTTAACAATAATAAATTTTGTAAAAACTTATCTCCCATTTTGTTGCGATAAGTTTTAGTTAATTTAATCTTGCTCATGGAACGTTCAGCGCAGCAGCTCGTAATAGTTAATGAGAGCAAGATAATAAAATTTTTTTTTAAGTTATCAAAATTGTTAAGAATTTTATTGAGCACTCTATAAGGTAGCAAGAAATCCTCTGAGCTATTAAACACTGTTTCACCATCATCCTCATCATCGTTTTCTACGTCTTCATCGGAGGAGTTATCTATATGCTCAAATTTTTGAATCTATAAATTTAAATTTTTACCATATAGAGATTCTGTTGAAAGGATACCAACTTTTAGAGCCTGACGAAAGTTTGGAATAAACATTTTCATTTCTTGAGCAATTGCATATGGGTTAATATCATAAAAATTACATAGGTCCTTTATGTTTTGCACATGTATTTCCGTATGTTTCTTTAATGAGGCTGTTCTAAAATACGACACACCCTTATAAAACTCAAGGGTATCATTATTAAACCTTTCTTCAAATTGCATTAGAATTAGATCCAGAGCTGCGAAAAATGTTTTTATACGGTAACTACAAATTATAACTATTTTTACTTTTTAGTTACATCTTCTATTTCACCACGTTTAAGCTTAGAAAGCATTGAGTAATTAAAACATATGTAAAATAAATTTGAAAAATAGAAATATCAAAATTAATTTAAGCTTATTGTAAAGCATTGAGTTAATTATATATATGTTATATAAATTTTAAAAACAAAAACATATGTAAAATAAATAAGAAAAATAACAAAATATATAAATTAATTGAAGTTTATTGGACGGCAATAAATCAATAAAACATAATAAATTTTAAAAATAACAAAAAAATTTAAATATATATATTGCTGGTCAAGGGGGTCTTTTTCCTCATTTAACTTCCCTATTGTTATACCTACCCCCCATGAACAACCTAGGCCCCACGGCCAATTTTTATAAGCCACGCTCGTCGTACAGCCCCCCCCCCCCCCCCCCGGAGTAGGAGACGCTGGATGATACATGCGCGCAAGTTTGCCTCAAATTTTTTTTTGCAAAAAGAAATGAAAAATATTTTTGCTCATATCTCGGTCAAAAATAACTTCCGGTCAAAAAAAAATTAGGTTTTTGTCAGCACCCAAGGACCCTACCAATGTACCAATAATTTTCAGCCAAAACTGAGACTTCAAGGGAAAAAGTTTGTCGATTTTAGGTGGAATTGACCATATATATATAACATTTTTTTGTAAATTTATTAATCTCTCAATATTAAATTCAATTCCAATTATGTCAAATTTATTGGCTTTTAATTGTGTATAACATTAGTCTTCTTAATGTAATGGACCTGCCACAGGCTATGAATAACCTTTTCCTGTATTAACAAAATAACAAAAATGTTTTTTTAATTAAAATAAACTCAAATTTTTTTGACTTGCCAACTTCTCTCTAATTTTTTTCATATAATTTTATATCGGAACTAATATTTTATATCTATCGACCAGTAAGCTTAATTATTTAATTATTGTTACTCGATAATTTAAAGGTAAAAGTTTAAGTCCAAAAAATATATAAAAAAAATTCTATATAAAACTCGAGGTCTAAGGGTGCTAAAAAAAACTTTATTATCCACAAGGTAAAGAAATTACCACGTTTTTAAATTATACTTGAAATATTTATCATAATTCAAATAACCTTTTTAAAATATTGTAAATATATCATTTTGTTTGATAATTCTTATGAACGTGCTTTATAATAAAATTTTAAATAAACTAATATTTTCTTGATCTTAAAAAATAATGTTTCGTAAGTATTGTTTCAGAAATTCTTTATAATTTAAAAAAAACTCTAACCACCCAGATGTTATACAATTTATATAACATTGTAGCCGTAGTTTCAATTTATTTGGAGAAAGCTGCGAATTGAAAAAATTTACAATCCTTGCATGACAAAATTTAACACAATTTTTTCATTATATTAGCAAAAACATTTCCTAGTAAACTAAAGCCTTTTTTGATAAATATCGTATATAGTTAACAATAAACAATGTCTTACAATATGGGATTTTTTAAGTCGCGTCACGGTGCCATTCCAGATATAAGAATTATTTTATGTATCTTAGGACACGTGTGTGTGTATATATATATTATTCTCCTCATTTACGGCACTATATGTTGAAACCAGGCACGATTCTAAACCCCTTTTGGAAAAGCATTGCCCCCACCCTTCCCCCCCCCCCCCCCCCTATAAAAAAATACGTATACATTTTATTTTTGCCCTTCAACTCCCTTAAACTTAAATTTGCTCCCCCAGAATTATCTAAAAATTATTATTTTAATATTTACTTTTTTTAAAAAGTGTTTTCATTCATATCAACACTTCTCATCCGCTAAAGAGATCTAACTAACACAGAAATTATTTCGTTATTAGATATATAGAAAAATATGGTGTTACAGAAAGCTGTATATTTGTGAAAGCAATTATTTGATGCCAAAGAAATTTCCTCACATGTCAGCAATCTTGTGTTAGAAATTAATCTAGAACCAAAGAACCTGATCGCACAATGCTACGATGAGGCGAACGTAATGTCCGGGTAAAAAGGTGGTGTTCAAATATTTTTAAGCAAAATGGCTGGACACCATGTCCTGTATATTCACTGCTTTAACCACCGATTGCATCTTGTTGTAAAAGATTGTCTTAAAATTTTATAAGGGAAAAATTTTTTTTTGATATTTTTTCTTCCCTTCATAATTTTTTTTAACTTGATGCAATCAAGCAAGTAAGTGAATGGGGGACCATACCCCGGCTGTGGCCCCATCGGTGTGGTAACTACGACGTGATTGTTTTTTTTTAAAAATTACCTAAAAATATTAAATACTCTTTTAAAAATTAAAAATAAAAAAGTTTTTATATCCTCAGGTCACAGGGCCGAAGCGTCGGGGTTTTTTGACCATATTTATAATCATCAATTTATTTTTTTATATTGATCATTTATTAAATTATTTAATTTAATAAAAATAATTTAATGATTAATTTTAATGCAAAACGATTTATGTTTCTAAAACTTTTGATTTATTACATCATTATTTTTTAGAAAGTAAACAATTAAGAAATACAAATACATTTAGATTTATTTAGAAACTTTTAATATATATAATACTTTTTTAAATGACATTAATTTAATTATAGATAAAAGAAAAACTAAACCAAAAATTTTTCTGATTTATATTTATTTTCTACTCATAAGTTTTAATTTAAACATTAATGAAAAACTAAAAAGTATCTATTTTAAATATTATTGATTTATTTATTGATTTATTTTAATAATAAATTTTTTACCGATAATGTTTACAATTTTTTGATTTCCTTTCTAAATTTAATTATCCTTTTTTAGATATAATTAAATTAGAGCCTCTTTTAAAAATAAGCAATATTGATAAAAATTTATTATCTAAAGAAATTGACTTAGCAAAAAAAAATTTTAATAAAAAAACTTAATAATTACAAAATTGTTACTTATGATTTTGTTAAATTTTTATATGATTACAAAGATGCGTTCCCTAATTTATTTAACATCTTTTCTATAAGTTTGTTATTTGGCCCTTCAACGTCGAGTTGTGAGGCTACATTTTAAATAATAAAAAGTTTGAACATGGATTCAATTGGTGTATATGTATATTTTTTGCCTTGACCGAAGGTCATGGCTAACTCTGGCGCCGAAGGCGGCAATAAATTTTTACTGCCCCCCCCCCCCCCCCAATTGGCAAAGCTAGAATTGGGCCTCGTTATGGCCATGGAAGAAACCGAAAATTAAACTTATATATAGGTTTTAATTTAATAGACAGGTCAACAAATATCAATGTCAAAAACGTGAATTTTATGAACACTTAAGAGGATGCATAGCCATGATGGCCTAATCTCATACATATTTTTTGTTTTTCTTAGTTTCTTCCGTCTTTGGCTCCTTAGATCCGAAATAGCCTTTTTTGACACAATTGACAAATCTAAATATACCCCAAAAAGAAAAAATTCATAAATCTTTTTTGCATATAAAAGTGTCTTGTAACTTATATTTATAATCACAGATAATGAGAAATAAATTTTAATATTATATCAAGCTCATACATCAGCATTAAATAATAAAAAATATTTTGCGTCCAAACTTAAATAGGTACGATATATTATCGGTTTTGAATGAAAATATTATTTGATTGAAGTTTGAATTTTACAGTTTTAATAAAAAAATATAATTTCAATTTATTTTTGTTTTTGAATCTTTTTTGTTTTTTTGACCTTTTCTTCTAAAATTTTCAATGTTTATACCTGACTAACTAAATTTGATTAAGAAAAAAAGTAAACGGATTTGATATTCCTTAAGATGGCAGGTTTGATCTCAGTAGTTAACTCATAATTCTCAAAAAATTGTTGACCTGTGATATATATTAAATAAATGATAAGATGCGTTTTTACCTGTTATATATGATAAATAATTTTCTACCTGTAAAAAAAATCTGATGAGTGTTAAAACAGAATTTTTCAGGGTTAATATTAAAGTTTATGAGTTGCAATTTTTTTTATTTACAATTAAATGCCTTTTTTGACTAATTCAAATGTGCGTCCTTAAGCCAATACCGCTTAGGTTACAAAAGCTTCATATTTCAGCCTTTACCAATTCCAAAAAGAAGGCCTATCTTTTCCAAATTTTATTCAATAAAAATATAAAAAATTTCTTTGGCTTATTATTATTTATTCCCAGTTTTTTTAGAAAGCGTTCAAACTTATAGGCGCGCAAAAGTATTTTCATACGCGCGCAATGGTTATCTAAAGCGCGCAGTTTTTGAAATCATAATCGAGCAATTATTGTCTAAAGCGCGCAGCTTTTTAAATGTTCTCAAAAGAGCGCAAACAATCTCTCACCGCGTATATTTATTCACTTAAAAATGCGCCGAGAACTCAAAACGACGCAGAAAAATATTAAAATATTTTAAAAGCCTAGTCCTAAAAGCATTCAATAAAAATTTAATTTATTTTACGTAGTGGAATTAAAAAAAAAATACCCAGGTAGCCCGCAGTCTTGGACTCTATAACTCGGCTCAGTGGCAAACCTTCTGCCTTAGACGCAGGAGGTTGCAAGTTCGAATCCGTGCACAGTAGCTTTTTTCTTCGGAAAAATAGCATACATGTGCAACTACTTTAAAGCTTCTGAGTGGCGCTTAGGCAGTAAGTCTTAAACGATCTGTCTAAAAGTAAGAGCCTAAGCTAAACTAGGTCGCCGGCATGCATGCAAATCTTACTATTTAACCCGTCGGCAATATTAATTGCTTTGCTCGGGTGAAAGAGTCAAAGCCCTATCGAGTATGGCACCCCTAAAGTGGGTAAAGGTATGGGGGAAACCTCAAACCAATTGTTTGTTTTTTTTGGACTCTATAGCGCAAATAAAAAATTTTATTTTATCGCCTGAGACTCTATGAAAATGCAAAATAATGTTTATATATTGACGCTTAGGCCTTATTTTAACGCGCATAACAAATATTCTGTATTTTATAAAAAAGCGCCTACATTTCTAAAAAGAAATTAAAAGGTAGAAAGGTGTTACCAACCTAAGCTAGAAATTTTAAATTTTATTAAAATAAAGCATACATCCAAATATCATTTCATTTTAGTTAATAATTTATTTAATTTATGATTTTAAATAACAACTTATTTCAATTAGAGTCGTCATTTCACAAGAAACAGCAAATGAAAAAAACTAAATTTGAGCAAGCCATTTGTGTTGTAAAGTAAACTTTGTGAATAATTTAATGCAGGAAGTGAAATACCCATATGAATTATTAAATGACCAGAGTTAAAATCGTAAAAATTTGTAATATTTGTTTTAATCTGGTTAATCGGGTCCTACACCTAAATAATATTTTGAAAAATGCAATATACATAAGGGCGCGTTCAGATTCATTTTATTTTTTTTTTAAAATCTGCTCAAAAAATAAAGTATTATAATCATCAAATATTCCAAGCTATGATTATGCAGGATTATGCGTAGAGTCAATAATAAAGTTAGCCAAGTATATTATAAATTATTTAAATCAAATTACTTTTATTGTTTTTTGGTTAAGGTAATGGGATCACACAATAAATTATAATTTGTAATGCTTGAACACTGAATTATCGGTTGAAAATTCAAATTAATTCAAATTTTTAGGCCAAGGCTTATTTTTTTTAAACACAGAAGCAATTACCACCATTTTGTAGACATAATTAAAAACGATTTAAAAATTTTGTATCTGTTTAAGATTATAAAATTAATTCAAAACTTATAATTTTTTAATTATTACACACTTTTTTATTTCGACTTTGAATATTATATTTTATGTCCTTTATTCATGCATATCCACCCATATTTAATTTTTTTTCTCAGCAAATACCTTAAAATAAAAATGTGTTTTTAATAGATTATACGAGTATTTAACGAATTCAAAACACATGAATTGTTAAAAAAATAAAATTTATTTGCATATATTATATCTGAGTTTGTTATGCATTTTTAAAAAATTGATATTTATAAATGTTAAATAAACAGTCAGTGAGAATCAATACATTATATCAAATATGTATAAATAGAGATGCCATTTTTCATTTGCTAAACAATGAATATATTATATATCTGTAGGATAAATTTTTAAAATAAAAACAATCTTTTGTAATAAATAATGTAATAATATCATTATAAAAATATATATATTAATTTACCCGCACTTTAAATAATATATGGTAGTTTTTATTTTATATATGACTAAAATAACAGAAGTGACTTTTAATACTTTAAAAAACTCTATCCCATTCAAGTAAATGCTTTGCTTCATAAATTTTACAGATAAAAAACGGGAAAAAGTTATAAAGATGTTTGACTAAAGAGCAATACAACAAAATATTGTGAAATAAAATGTTAATTGTAATTAACAACGGTGGAAGCGTGCATTAGGAAATACTAAAGTCTTTAAAAAAACTTGTAAACTTTTTTGGTCAAAATTTCAAAAAAAAAAAGCATAAAATATAATTTTATGAATCATTTTTCTAATTATTTTGGATTTAAATGCAAACAACACTTAATTTGTACAAGTCCTTTAAGTGTTAAAAATATCAAAAAATGTAATAAAAAAGATGGCTCAAAAATTTGTCTAAATATCACAAAAGAAAAGCGTTTCGTTAATATATAAAAATGTGTACGAGATTCCCGGTAAACGGTAAATCGATTTTAAAAATATTCAACAAATAAAATTTATATCTCATGTTTGTTATACAAAGTAAAAAAATTCTATTTGCGCGTAGAATATTCCAAAAAAAGATTGGAGTAAAATGATTGTGGTATTGCAAAGATAAATCGTTTTTTGTTCGCACAAATCAAACATTTAAAAAATAGTTTAATTTATACATACCGGATAAAAAAATGTTTAAACAATAAAAATTATTAAACAGTGTTATGGTAAAAAATTTTTAATCGATTTAAAATATCAGTTGATGATAGTAAAAATAACTTTTAAAATACATATACAAAAAATAATATTAGATTAGATATAACAGTTTTGTGTTATCAAAAGATTAGATTCATTTAAAATTAAAAATCAAAATTCGGAGATGTTCTCTCAGATTAGAATCGTTTCAATTTTTTGTCATTCAAGATAAAGGAATCCACAATTTTTCTATGAGCTATTTCCATAAAAATAATAATTAACGGATATGCCATTAAATCTCACAAACGGTCCAAATTTATTAAACAGGGCCATTCCGAATGTGGTAATTGAGAAGCAATGAGCCTGGATAGCTGATTGGATAGATGACCGTTACAAGCATCTCAAAGCAAAGCTGGAAAAAAACACATTTTTGGGCTAAACTCATTTTTTCATTTTTTAAAAAAATAGAGGGTTTTAGCTTTAATTAAAAAAATATTTATAAGAATTATAATTTTCTGCGTATATTTTATATCTGTTTATAGTTGAATTTTTTAATCTGTCATGATATGTTAAATATAAAATTTGAGCTAAGTCAAAAAATGGGCTATTTCCCAGCTCTGTTTCAAAGCAGCCCTTTCTTTTAGTTTGTGCATATAAACCTAATACCAGTGCTGGGAAAAAACCCATTTTTCGACTAAACTCAATTTTTTTTTTAAAAATTTTATGACATATTAAAAAAATTAATTATTAATAAATACAGAATATAAGCAGAAAATCTTAAATTTTATAAATATTTTCTTGATTAAAGCTAAAACCCTGTATTTTTTCTAAATTTCGAAAAATAAAAAAATGAGTTTGACCCAAAAATGAGCGTGTGGGTGTATATACATTTTTTAACTTTTTAGGGCACCTAATCGGAGGTATATGGATTAAACCAATATAAAAAAGAACATTAGTAAAGTAAAGATTTAAAACTAAAAGCAAATGTCGATCAACCATTTTTCAGTTATCGATATAAGTTATACTTATATATAAATAGGTCAACGAATTTTTGAAATATATGAGCTAACTACAGAGATCAAACCTGCTATCTTATGTATTTATAAAATGATAAATATATACAAGGGATATTCAAAAAAAATTTTACTACATTTTAGGGTATTCTCGAGGTCGGAAAATCTGTCAATTTGGTCAAAAAAGGCCATTTTTTAAATATGGTCAGCTAAGGAGCCGAAGTGGGAAGAAACTCCGAAAAACGGAAAATATATAAGGGATAATTCCATCATGGGTATGTAAGCTTAGAAGTTTTAAGCTTCTTTTTTCTGACATTGATATTTATTATATCTACCAAACTATCAAACTAAACAACATACAAATTAAGTACATTAAGGCGGTAATCAATAGATAAATAATGTTAAGATACTTATGCACAGGAAAAAAAAGACTCATATGCAGTGCTGAGAAAACAATGAGCCAAAAAACTTTGGCTCATTTTTTCCCCCAAAACATAAAAAAAGAAAGGGGGCTACAAACTAAGGGCCAAAACAAGAATTCAAAAAAAGCCCTTACTAAGAAAAGTAATCCCACAAAAAGTGGCTGTTAAAAAGAGCCCCAAAAAGCCTATTTTATGTTTTCCTTATAATAATTCGAAAAATTTTGATTTTTTCTTTATAATAATGATGAGTGAGTTATTTTTTCTTAAAGCTCCTAGGAGTTTTTTTTTGAAGAAAAGGGGCTTTTTTTAAACATGCCCTCTTTTAAGCAAGAAAAGGGGCTTTTCTTTTGCCATGCCCACGATTTTGTGGGCATTTGGGGAAAAAACTCAAAAACTTGTTAAAAAAAGCCCATTTAGTTTTTTTTCCCCAGCCCTGCTCATATGTATTTAGAGAAAAAATTTAATAAACATAAAGTCAAAAGAAGAATTGTCATTTTGCCTAAAAATTGTAAATTATTTAAACTTCTGACTATTGCCGTCTAAATTTATGCTTTTTAAATCTTTATATAGGTGTATATTGTCCACACTATTCCATTTTAGTTTACGTTAAAACTTCGATTCATTGCAATTGTTTCCATCATCCCCCCGCCCCTTTTACCTATAGCTACAATAAGTTAAAATAGTTTAATAAAAGCTATACAAAAATTATAGATAACACATTTCGTAAAAAATTGAACAATAAAAGCTAAAACATTTTTTAAGGTCAGAGATATGAGGCCCCTACTTTATTTTCTAGGTTTATTAAATGGCACAGGTCAACAATTTTTTGAGAGTTATGAGTTAACTACAGAGATCAAACCTCCCATCGTAGGAATATCAAATTCGTTTACCGTTTTTCCTAATCAAACTTAGTTAGTCAGTTATAAACATTGAAAATTTTCGAAAAAAGGTTAAAAAACAAAAAAGATCCAAAAAAAAAATAAATTAAAATTTCATTTTTGCATATTCACTATAGTTAAACTGTTAAATTTAAACTTCAAATAATATTATTAAAAACCGATAATATATTGTGTCTTTAAGTTTGGACGCGAAAAATTTTGTATTATCTAAATGCCTAAAAAAAATTTCTATCATTTGTGATTAATAATTTAAGTTACAAGGGATTTTAATTTGCAAAAAAGATTTTTAAATTTTTTCTTTTTAGAGTATATTTAGATCTGTCAATTTGGTCAAAAAGGCCATTTTTCGTTATAAACGGATCTAAGGAGCCAAAGTCGGGAGAAATTAAGAAAAACATATATGAGATTAAGCCACCATGGGAATGCATTCTTTTATGTTTTGTTTCTGACATAAATATTTGTTAACCTGTGTGGTAAATCCGCATTTATTCGTTAACAAAAATGCCTATGTATACTTGGGGGAGGTTAAGGTAGCAAAAAAGGGTCTTATCCGGCTTCGATGTAAAATGAACTCGTGTAAATTTACTACACGAATTCATTTTAGACCGAATATTAAAAACGCTTTGCAATATAGATGACTTATTATAATAATGGTTTTAAGAAGATTTGTCTTATTTTATAGATTCAGCAATTGTCCGGAAACGGGGAAGGGCATACTCCGGAGTTCCGGATTTTTTTTTGGAATATTCTAGTTAACATTGGCTTATTGGATATATTGGATTTGTATTTTTGTAGTTCAAACTTATTTTGTTTAATGAATATATTGAACAAAAAAAGCAGTTAATTGTGTAATGATTACGTGTATTAACTAGCAAATTCCAAAAAAAACTCCAAAGTATATGGACTCCTTCCCAATTCCGGAGTTTTGACATGCCTTTCACAAAATTTGGCATTGCTACCTGCTACATGGCAAAGCCTAGCCGTTAAAAACAAACAATCCTTTAAAAAAATATGAGCGTTTTAGTAAATCAAAAAAAACTTGATACTGCTGTGCAATCCATCCTTTAAACATTTTCATATAACCAAAAAAAAGCAACTTAATAAATTATTTTTCTTGGCTCTGTGCAAAAAAATTTTCAAACCGTATCCAAATCCCATAATTGTTAAAAAAAAGCTAATTTTCATCAAATAAAATATAATAAAATAAAAATTGTCCTTTTACATTTCTTAAATTGTTACACTCAAATTTTGAGAGATAACAGTAATAATTATACCTCCAAAACGATCTCTTACATCCTCATCCGAATCGTCTTCACTATCAAATTGCCCACCTGTGATGCGTGTGGTAACTATTTTAAAAAAAAATTCATTAGTTTACTAATTCTATATGAAATGAATATATTAAAAAAAGAAAGAGTGAAAGGAAAAAAATTAAGGAAAAAAAATTTAATGCAAATTTATAGAAATCCGCTCAATAAAACACAAGTCGACAATTTTGCAATTTTGAGAAATAAAACTTATGGATATTATATTAACTTATATTTCCTCAAAAAATGATAAATAAAATTTGTAAGTATATTAAACTATTTCACCAATATTTAGGTACATAATATTTGGCACCCCAAACCTAAATAGGAGGTTTTGAAATAAATACAATGTTTAACTTTAACAGTTTAACTGTTTTTTAACTATAAACAATCTTTTTTACAATTAGCTGGCTTAACGAGTTTGATTAAAACGGTAAACGGACCTTAAACATTAAAAATGGTCCCCGTGTAATATCAAGACAAACAGAATGATAAAGCGTGATAATGATATTAAAAAATCCCTAAAAAACCAAGAAATGAATACGTTATAGTTATATTTTAGAGGGAGTAAGCAGATTGGGTGCTTGACCACTGCTGAAAAGGGATCTTTAGTGACTGTTGCATTAGCCATTAATGATGCAACAGGAAACTGTCTACCACCCATGTTCCTTTTTCCCAGAAAAAAATTTAAGGACCATCTCTTAAGAGGTGGTCCTTCAGGGTGCATAGGAGTAGCCACAGGCAATGGATGGATGAATGTTTATTCATTTATGATATTTTTGTTGGAACATTTTAAACAATGTGTTAGACCTTCTGTAGAAAACAAAACCTAACTTATCCTAGATAATTATATAGCTCATAAAATCATCATGGCAATTGATTTTTGTGAAGCAAATGGAATTATTCTGCTTTCAATTCCACCCCAAACATCCCACATATTACAACCCTTAGACTTAACTATTTTTGGACCTCTCAAAAAAGCCTATTCAACTTACATATAAAATCTTATGAAATCAAAAACTGGTTGCAAATTTGATATTTATGATGTCCCATCAGCTATTATCTATGGATTAAATATATCGGTGAACATTAAGAAAATTTGCAGTGGATTTAAAGCAAGTGGAATACATCCTTACAATCCACAAATATTTGGGGATAATGATTATATTATTGACAAATACACTAAAATACATAATTGCTACTGATGATAAAATTGAGGTACAAATGGAAAATCTACCATCAACTTCACAAGCCTGTGAATCAAATGATAATTCTATAGTAGAATCAACTTCAGAAGTTAATTCACTACTAGAAAAAATAATTCCTATCCCAAAATATATAATTAGAAAGAGTAAAGGGAAAAAATTGAAATTCACTATATTTACAAAGATGTCTTCTAATAAAAAATTTAAAAAAAAATAATTGTATAGTTTGCAACAAATCATACATATTACGCACAATCTAACCAAGAAAATTGGCTTCAATGCCAAAAATGTGAAGGTTGGGCACACTCATCTTGTGCCCAACATGATACTTTATATGTTTGTCATATTTGTTTATTATAATTAACTTTAAATATTTTGTAAAAATTTGAATAAATAATTGTAAGTAGTCTTTGAAATGCGCAGTTACAATAGGAAGAGCTGATTTTCAGTATTAATAGTTTTAAAATTTCCCAAAGCAATGTTCGCTCCGCCAAAGATATTTAAAAAAACCTTTATTGTCTTTTAAATGAAATAAATAGAGGTAGCCAAATTACCCCTACCTAATGGCCGTAATGCCCCATGCCTGACCGATTTACCTCATTTTTTTTTATTTTTATTAAAGTTCAAATAACTCCAAACTGATTCAATTTTTAAAAAAAAAATTTTAGTGTAAAGAAAGATGCCCTGCATCTATAATTTAGTATAAAATTTTTTGTCCTAGCTATGATATTCATTTTCTAGAAGACTTTGAATTTTACCCAGTCTCCCCTAAACGGATTTGATATTCCTTAAGATGGCAGGTTTGATCTCTGTAGTTAACTCATAACTCTCAAAAAAATAGTTGATCTGTGTTATTTAAATTTATAGGCAGGTATTTTTGTAAAAATAAATTTAAAATTTTCCCTAAGTGTTTTTATTTGAAATATAGTTGTTTAAAAAAACTAGGGGAATAGAACAAAGTATAATGTATTTTTTAACCAGAATATAGATGCAAAATGTCACAGTTAAATGTATTAATTCCCATAGATTACAATTTTCGCCCCAATGGCGGTTAAACTATATCGGGAAAAGACCTGAATGATTCATGAAATATTTTAGGTGTAGCAATAAATGAAAATGGCTTGACTTACAGGGGTTATTCAGTGTGCAACTTCGCGGTTTATATAAAGACTTTGCCGGTGGTTTCTCTTCCTCCCTAACTTCCGTTCCAATTGTCGTTACCATAGAATTGTCAAATCCTATGATCGGGAACGCAACAAAAAAAGGAGGTTCGTTTTTTTTTTGAATTTGCGTGCGACATACCGGACAAGCCAAATTGGTTGTGCACCATTGAGTTAGGCAGGTCTGACAAAAAGAGTGCCCACAGGAGATTAAAAATGGCTGATAAATGTACAATAAAATGTTGTTAATACGGTGGTATATATTCAATTATATTAAACTAATTTCTTTGTATTTAAAATCTGAAATTAAAAAGACATCTTTTTTGGTGGATTAATTCAGACGTATTTGTTTGGTTAAAGTTGCAATGTACTGAAACATTAGAAAATTACTCTAAGATGTCCATAAATGGGTAATTTATAGAAAAGGAAATTGCTAAATATACCAAATGCAAAAAAATAATGTTAAAAAACAATTTTTTATATTAATTTAGATGTATTTGGTTAAAGTTGCAGTGTACCTACGATTTTTCGCATTTTGAAACATTGGAAAAGTATTTTTTTTATTTTCGTGAAATTTTGAATATTCTGAAAATTTTAAAAATTTATTTTTTTTTTTTCAAAATTTTTTAATTCAGAAAAAGCATTTTGTGTGCATATATTAAATTTGGCAACATTATAAAATTTTGCCTTTTATTACATAATAAAATTTTTCAAATCTTTAAAAATTTTACGAAAACAAAAACTCACTTTGCACATGCCCTTATGTCCATAAATAGGTAATTTATAGAAAAGGAAATTAATAAATATCGATATGAAATACAAATAAACAAAAAATCTTTTTTAACTCGTAAAATTATTGTTATAAAGAAAAATAACAATCATCGTAGCTAAATATATCATAAAATCTTCTGGTTCGGAAAGACTGTTTATACCAGCATTTTTATTCCGATCATTATAATATCTTGTATAAATTTATTATGAAACAGAAGATGTTATAGAAATTTATAAAAAATGTAGATTTATTTTTTTCATTTAGCCATTGTATGATTGTGAACGAAGCAAGGCTGGGAAAAAAACTAAATGGGCTTTTTTTTAACAAGTTTTTGAGTTTTTTTTTCCAAATGCCCACAAACTCGTGGGCATGGCAAAAGAAAAGCCCCTTTTCTTGCTTAAAGAAAAGGGGCATGTTTAAAAAAAGCCCCTTAAAAAAACGACTAGGAGCTTTAAGAAAAAATAACCCACCCATCAAAATTTTTTGAAAATTATTATAAAGAAAACATAAAATGGGTTTTTTGGAGCTCTTTTTAAGAGCCACTTTTTTGGGTTTTTTTGCCCCTTTTCTTAGTAAGGGCTTTTTTGAATTCTTATTTTGGCCCTTTATTTTTGCCCCCCTTTATTTTTTTATGTTTTAGGGGAAAAAATAAGCCAAAGTTTTTTGGCTCATTGTTTTCCCAGCCCTGGAACGAAGTGCATGTTATTCCGAATTGGTCAGTTTAAAAAAATTTTTCCATTTATACTCGTATATTGTTGGATCTACCACCAGCCAGTTAAATAATTAAAGATTGTCTCTGGGAACGTCGTTTGTAAAAAAAAACAATTATATCAAATACAATCTGCAATATGTCTTAGATCCATTTTTGTTTTTGAAATTATAATAAAAATTTCAATTTTACATTTTTATATGTTTCAAAACATATTCTGAATTTTATATATTTTAATATGCATATGTATATTGTCATTTAATATATCAATTTATTTTTCTTTTATATTAGTTGGGGTAGTTGAGAAACATGCAATCAATGGGGTCGGGAATTACAAAAGTTTAAGAAGCCCTGCTCTAAGGTGATATCAAATTTTCCACAAATGTTTAATAAGTCAAAAAAACCTAAGCTGCACGGCCTTTTTATAGCTGCGGCTGATACTAATTTCAAGAATAAAAAAAATATTTAAAAAAAAAGGATTTTAACGGCTAATATCAAAAATCGAGAATAAACGTTTTTTGGTCGTTTTAGAGTGTGGAAAACAAAAAAAATTTGACGCTCGTTATAATTTAGATTTTTTCTACTAGCAACGGCTTATAGATATTTTTAGGGCAAACTTGCCAAATAAGAGGAATAGGGCTGCCGTGACATACATGCTCTTTTTAAAGAGATATCGGGCAAGGGGTGGGGCGTTGTTTTATCAGGTAAATACTTTGGCCTACGACCTTTGCTAGAGTTGTGGCCTACATGCTGTAATATTTCAATGCGATGCCATTACAATAAATATTATAATATATGGACGTCGCCGCATAGAAATTTTAAGGCTAATCAACCAAAAAAAGGAGGAAATGGGGAAAAAAAATTGTTAATTTGCTATAAAAACAGGGGGATCCTGTTTGAACGATTTAATAACCTTTTTTAGATTTCATCGATTGGACCTCACAAGTGAAAAAAACTAGTATTTGAAAAGCAGAACTAGTGTTTCTATAGTTTAAACTTAATAAAAACACAGGTCAACAAAATTGTCAAACCTTTGAGCTAACTTCAATAACCAAACTTGCAATCTATCAGTTTACTGCTTTTTCTAATTAAAATATGTAATCCAGCTATAAATATCAAACATTTTTAATAAAAAAAATTTAAAAAAAAAACAAAAAAATTGAAAAACAAAAAAATATAAATTAAAATAATTGTTATTATATTTAAAACAGTTAAACTGTTAAATTCAAACTTGAAATAATATTTTTATTTTCCTTAATCCTATTTAGGTTAGCCAAATATTTTATATAACCTAAATTTAATTTAAAAGCTTTGTATAGTTAAAAATTTTATTTCTTATTATTTGAGATAAAAAATACAATTGATAGCAAATCTAGTCAGACCATTTTTCGAAATAAGAATATAGCCAAAGCGAATTCGGGTAGTAAATAATATATATGAGGTAAGTACCATGCCCCCCGTTACATTAATTTTTGTGAACCTTTGTTAAATTAAAATAAATTAAGTGCAATAGGATATAAAAATCCATTTAACTATAAACCTTGAATGTAAACTAATCAACAAGGTAATAATTTCCTAAATATAGCAGAGGTCATACATAAAAGCCAAAGTAAGTGTGAAATAACCTTTACAATTGTTCCCAAACAAATAGAACACTGAAACATTTCCTTTAAGATGGCTTCCTGTTTACGAATGGTCTTTTTAAGTTGAGAGTTTTCCAAACTTTGTTTTTCCGACTGGACTATAAACGAAAAATATAGAATAATAACTCATATCAACACTTTTTTGTGGCGTTAGATCGAAGCACACACCTCGTATAAAAATAGGTCAGTGAATTAAATCATTTCCACTATATTAGGACGCGTTCAGACTCAATTCGTATTAATAATCTGCATTTTAAAAAAAATTAAAATTTTAATTTTTACATCAGAAATTATTTACCCTTGATTCTGTAAAAAAATTTAACAGTTGGAGCATTTGTTTATATATATTTAGATATCTTAATAACTATATATCTATAAAAATAAAAACATAGTTGATACGCTCATTTTAACAACACTCTAAGAAACACTCTTTGTAAAATTTTTCAATATTGAACCAATATTTTTTTAAAAAAAATTTTTAAATTTTTAAAAAAATTAAACTTAAACACACCTAAGCACTATTTTTCCATTAATGTTATTACCACCCTGGGTCATAAACATTCAAAATTAAAAGTGACATTCTACATTAGGAGGCAAAATCTAAAAATCAAAATTATTTTTTTTTTAATAAATAAGTAATTTTTTATGAACAATTTTTTATTTGATTTGGTTATCACAAAAATCTAAAAATTAAAAACTGGAAAAGTATTTTAAATAATTTTTTATCTTATCCTAAATTGCAAAAGTATTTCTGACATTTTATGATGTATCCCAATGTGTAAAGCAATTATGGCAAAATAACAGGTAATAATGTGAAAAATAGGTCTGGTAGCCATATATATCTTGCTAAAATTAGCCTCTCTCTCAAGGCTTGATATTGATTTTGATAAATTTGTAAAGCAATAAACCTTGCCATAAAGTAAAATATAAAATAATTATGCTCTTATATATTTGCACACAATATAATATACCCTTGACAACATATTTATAAAAAATAAAGAGAATTGGACTTCATATTCTGTTTTTTTATACCAAATATTTCAAAAAAATTTAAATTCAAAAAATTTTTAAATAACTAATTGATTGGCATTTTGTCAAAAAGTAACTAACAATTTTTCTCCTTTCATTCAAATAACGTAAGATACACTTTTTATTTGAAAAACTAACACTTAAAATTATATCCAAATAATTTTGTAATAATTTTTAACAAGTTTATATAAGAGAATAAATATTAAATGTTTTTGATATCGAATGCAAAAATAAAATTCAAGTTTCCCAATCATATGGTAGGAAAAGTTATATAATAATTATTATAATTTTTATTAGGCAAAATGTAAATAAAATAACAAAAAATATTTTCCGATATTTTGTATTGAATAAAACTGAAATAACATACAAAATACTTCAAAAAAGAAAAGCCACAACTTTCAATAACCAAAATATCATATAATCCCTAAATATAACAATGTTAGTCTACAGATTTTAATAGGTAAAAATAAACTAATCATTAAAATATAACTATATTTTTACTCAATTCACTTTGGTAAACGTTTTGCATAGAAGTTAGTTTCACTTTAATCTGTGTAATTGTATCTTCATAGTCTTGATCATTTGCCACTTTTCCTGTTTTAGTTTTTTGACTTTTCATAGACAGATTTTTATCTAACTCTCTTTGGTAAGCGGTTTGTAGAGAATTTAGCTTAACTCTAATTTGTATAATTATATCTTTATAATCTTGCAGGTTTAACACTGTTTTTTGATTAATCTCAGACTCCTAATATTTAAAAAAATATATATATATATATTTATGCTGAACACGGTGTTATCATCATAAAAATTCATTAATAAATCAAAAGACGAATCTAGCAAGTTTTAAAAGCTTAAAATATCAAAACATAATATATTTTAATTCAAACCGCCATATTTTCAAATATTGTGTAAGGCAATGCAAATGCAAAAAATATGTTCAATTAATGACATGTCCTATTTTTTATTTTATTAACCCGTAATTAAAACTAGCACCTTTTATATATTAAATGTTTTTAAATATAATATGTATTATTGGCTAAGGCTTTATAATTTTTTTAAATAATAAACAAAATTAGCTAAATTAAAACTAAGTATAATAACAAAATTAGTTTAGAAATTTGAAATTCTATTGCCTAAATAATTTCAGAGTTAAAACCATTACATCGTCTTAATGTAAATACAAACTTATGTTTGACATCTAAAGTTTTAATATGATTGTATAAATATATTATAAATTATCTTTTTTCCGTTTTCAAATAATCTAGTTTTTAAAATGCCAAAAATAATTTTTAAAAAATATTTTTTTCATAAATTTTAAAAATGTTTTACTAAGCCTAAAAACATGATTAACACGTGATTAGCACTGTGGCGTCCATACGGACTCCAGCACTTTTTAAATTTTGAATATCTTCAAAAATATTAAATGGATTTTTGTAACTTTTTTTTAAATATATAATAAACAAAATTAGTAGTTTATAATTTGCCTAGGTCTAATAACGAAATTTGTTTAGAATATAGATATTGAACTAGGGTCCATATGGACCCCACCCTCTCAATTTTAATGTTGAAAACCATGTTATTGCCTCTATTTAAATATATACTTAAAAAATAGCAACCATATAATTTAGTTATTTTTTTAAATAATTTGAATAATTAAGTATACAAAATGTTTGTATTTTATAATAATGATATGAATTTTCTCTTTAAAATCTAGTTTTTATGGTAAATAATAGCCATAAATAATTTTTTATATCAAATTTTTTTAATAAAACTCTCTAAATATGTTCTGCTAGGCGTAAAAACATGATTTGATCAATAATGTTGACACATTTATTTATTGACATGATTTATTTAATGTAATATGGTAAAATAAAAAATTTCAATTTTTTAGATTTTTTTCTACTCTGTGTCAAAAAAAATATGCAATATTCATTATTAATAACTTATATAGTTTATAATTAAAAAGCACGTATTTCTCTTTAAAATGATTAAAATAAAGATTATGCTATAAAACTCTTGAAGTTATAGAGGTTTAAAATTGGGGTTATGGACCCCACCATAGCATTTGCGTTACAAATTTCTCATCCTACTATTTACGGGTTAATAATACTGATATATTTAATTAGTAACAAGTTTTATTAACCCGCGAATGGTAGGGTGAGAAATTTGTAACGCGAATCCTATGGTGGGGTCCATACGGACCCCAATTTTATACCTCTATAACTTTAAGAATTTTGGGGTTAATTAGTTTGGATTTGTATGATTTTTAAATAATATTGATTCTTTTAATTTTAGAATACGCAAGTTGAATTATTAAGTGGTCGTTAAATTTCAAGTATTGTTGGGTTTATTTGTGTTTTGCATTTTCAGTTCGGCTACGTACATTCAAAATAGTATATTTTGCGTGTTGGCGGGTATGTGAAAAAATGACGGTTTCGGCCATTAAGTTGTTGTAGTTTTTTTGTGTTTATGGGCCCATGAGTTATTGGGACTGACAGCAGATTAATCGGACGATTAATTAATTAGTAAGATTTGTGTTTTTTATTTAAATAATTTTAGGCGAGGAATCAAATTGTTTTGGCTATCACTTACACGTTTATTTTGGGATGTGTTACTCTGTTTCTTGCATTTTTTGGGAATGTAGTTATTTATGGAAAGGGACTTTATGGGTAGGACAAAAACACGAAACATTTATAAATGTTTCGTGTTTTTGTCCTGGAGAAAACACGAAACATTTTTTAATGTTTCGTGTTTTTGTTTTTTTAAAACACGAAATATTTTTTTCGTGTTTTAAAGATTATAAATATTTTTGCCAAAATGTTTCGTGTTTTAAAGATTACAAAAACACTAACAATTTTTTTTAGTCAAATTTTTATTTTTCTTTCAATTTTTAAATTTTCTAAGAAATATGGTCATGTAATATATCGTTCGACGCCAAATTTTACGGAAAATCTAATGGTCATATTTTCAAGGTGAAAAATATAACAGGTGGTTGGTTGCTAAAAATCTTTATTTTTTGTTTTTGAAAACTGTTTTTTTTTTGTTATTTATAGTTAGTAGTCTTATCATATATAAAATAATATATGTGTAACGTTGAAGACTATTTATACTTTATGACCATATATGGTATTATTTCCTAAAGCCTGGCACTGCTTTTACATTTATTGACCAAACCAACTTTTAATACATCGTTCGACGGCAAATTTTATGGAGAATCTTAATGTCATATTTTTAATGCCTAAAAAAATTACAGGTGTTTTTTTTTGTTTAAAATATTTATATTTGGTATTTAAACAAATTTTGATTAAATATTAATTTAGTAGGTGTATTATATGTAAATCCAATATGCTTTGCAACGTGAGAAACTTATTACACTTTATGACCATATATGGTATTATTTCCTAAATCTTGGCACTGCTTTTACATTTATTGACCAAACAAACTTTTAATACATCGTTCGACGGCAAATTTTATGGAGAATCTTAATGTCATATTTTTTATTGCCTAAAAAAATTACAGGTGTTTTTTTTTGTTTAAAATATTTATATTTGGTATTTAAACTAATTTTGATTAAATATTGATTTAGTAGGTGTATTATATGTAAATCCAATATGCTTTGCAACGTGAGAAACTATTTACACTTTATGACCATATATGGTAGTAATTCTAAAAACGTGGCACTGCTTTAACATTTATTGATTAAACTAAACGTGTGATATATCGTTCGACGCCAAATTTTATGGGGAATTTTATAGTCATATTGCTAGTGCCTTTTTAACAAAATTTTTACATTATGTATTTAAACAGATTTTTTTAGTTATGTATGATTTAACAGTCTTTATATGAATCTTATAAGACACAGGTCAACAGTATCAACGTCAGAGACGTGAAATTTATGAAATAGTCTTGTTACACAAATCAACTAATATTGATGTCAAAAAAAAAGAAGTTTATAAAAACATAAAAGCATACATCCCCATGAGGCCCTTATTTTCTATATATGTTTTCCGATATTCTTAATTTCATTTGCCTTCGGCTCTTTAGATTCGTCCATGCCAAAAACGACCTTTTTGGCCAAATTGGCCAATTTTTATGACCTCGAGAATATTCTAAAGAAAAAATTTAAAATTTTCTTGTAACCTTGATATATCATCTTAAAAAATGAGAAATAAATTTTTTGGTTTATCAAGCTTTTGCAGCATTCAAGTAATAAAGAATATTTCGCGTAAAAACTTAGCTTTAAATTTATTAATAGCCAGAAAAATATATTATAAAAAGGTAACGAATCCTATTTATAAATATTTGAGTTACATTTGTACATAAAATTTGTATATATATATATAATGAATGCAAATAATGGTTGCACATATGTCTCCTGGGCAACATGTATGAGTAAAGGATGGCAGAACTAGGGGTACTAGCTTAGATGATGAAGCTACAGTGCGAGATAGACAGCTACTCCAAACGCCCCCAGGACGTCTAAAACAGGCGACACAAGTGAAACCGGGATGGAAATATCTGTAAGGCTGGATGTCCAAGTTTTCGAGAGCATTAGAATAGATGAGCGAGAAATGACGAAGTCAGAAGAAATGTCGAGCACGTGCGCCCGTAGGCTCTGGGTTGAACAATAGAGAGACTAGGGCGAGAAATGAAGAGCATACTATTTTGCAGTGTATCTATCGGCGTGTGCGTAAACCATGCCAATTCTTGACGTAAAGGAAGGCTTATGGTGGGGGCGATATAGCATATAGTGCCCAGCTCCTCGCCAATTAAACGCGATAAAGAGCTACGTAGACCAGGTCCAAAGAATGTCTTATTGAGTATGCGTATACTACTTTATCATAAATCGCGCCCTGAAATTTTATATTGTTAAGGCACATGCTAAAACTAAAGGATGATTTTGACGGGAGCACGTTGCCCACGTGGCAAGTATGCGTGTATTGTCGTAGATTAATAAAAACGGATCCAAATCGGAGGAATAACCGCGACACTCAACACCGACGTGGCGGGGGATGTATAAATGTTGGATGTAGGCGAATATTAAATTGCTTGTAGAGTTGAGTGGTTAACTTATACGACAGCCGTCTTGAGTGCGCAAGTGACATAACGCCCCTATAGCACCGACTTATGAGAGTGGCATTTTTTGATTAGAACGTATGCTGATATCGTCTGGGGTCAGGGGCAAAAGGGTGACTATCTCGTCAACGTCAATTGGAATATTTATAATTTGGCCTCGAACGCCATATTGACCGTGAGAATAACGCAACCGTCCTAATGCATAAATGGAAGGCGGGGGGAGATGAAGCGTTCCACGATCGGATCTAAAACTGGCAAGTGGGAAGGGTAAGGCGGTAAAGAAAAACCATTGACACGCACAAATTTAGGCATCCTCCTGCTTGTGCAACGTAGCGGGCCATTGGCATAAGGATAATTGTGATGGAAAGCATAAGGATTCCGAACCGTGTATATTATTACCAGGTCTTTAGAAAAAAAATAGGCGACTACAAACGTTGCAGTCGTGGCCTAAAAATTTTGACCAAAACCTTTGCTCAAAAAGGAGGTCAGCTTCCATCAAAGAATTTTGAGGTAGTGAATTAAAAGCACATGAGATGACGAGCTGATCAGGGGGAGTAGGCGGGACTGACATCTGGGATATCAAAGTGACCTAAGTTTGTAAAAGGAAAGAACTAAGGTAGGTGCAAAATGGTAATTAAACGTAATAAAACGCAATGTTACTCGGTAAAGGAATTCAGAGAAGTGGAATGATAGACAACGATGGGACGGGCGTCAAAAGCGATAATTAATGAAGTGAGTTAAGGGTAATAAAGCAAGGGGAAATTTTCAAAGGAAAACCGATATATAATACTTTGCTAAGCTAAAAATCTAGGGTACGAGTAATAAAAGCTGTCAAACGTCACACACTGGGTGACAAGAACTAGCATTCTGAAAGATTTAACTTTCATAAAAAAAAGTGCAGTAAAGAACCTTATCATATATTGATTTTGTTCATATTTAAAAACCATAAAAAACTTTGAGTCGGTTGTTGGTTGTTAAATATGATTCTAATCAACGCATTCAGCCTTCAACTTCGTTCGGTAACCGCGTAAACGGTACCGTATGTCGAGTTATTTGACTATGAGGCGCTCTAAAATATCGTTACTTTTCTAGGTGGGATTCTAACTTCGATGCGGTCATAATTTTCTAAATGGTGGCTTCTTGCCGTCGATTTTCAGTCGAACGCCTGAACCAAATGTCTGAACCTGCGCTTCCTCTCGTACTGAACAGGATTACTGTAGCAACAACGGGTCATCAACAGGGTAATACTAACCTGTCTCACGAATGTCTAAACCCAGCTCCCGTTCCATATTAATTGAACAATCCAACGCTTGGTGATTTCTGCTTTACAATGATGGGAAGAGGCGAGCAATCAAATTTGCCGTTATATAAAATCTCAAATCCACGTTAAGGTAGACAAATGGCCCAATTTTGATACAATTTGTAATTATAATATTAGTTCATATGGACATAAAATAAATATGGCATATTAAGTAACATATCATATTATTTTAAAACCATTAAGTAAAATAATATCTTTAAAGTAAGTTAAAAAAAAATGATTCTAAGCAAAATAGACCACTCGTTAATTTTCAAGCACTATAGTCAAATTTTTAATGTAATTGAAGGATTTAATATTGATTCGGTCTATAAATTTGTGACAAATTTCATAAGTAACTCAAATTTTAAAAGTAACACCTTGAAGGTTTTATGTAACATATCAAACATTTTAATTTTATTATTTAAAAAAAATTATTTTATAATTTAATAAAACAAAAAAAACTAAAAAATCAAATATAAAAAATTTTAAGCAATATATACTACATGTAAACTTGTTGGGCACTAGCAATATGATAGTTAAATTCTCCATAATGATTTGGCACGAACGATGTATTTATTATAAGTTTAATTTGGTCAATAAATATTTTAGCAATGTTAAGTTTAAAAAACTATCATTGGTCAAAGAATTAAAAAGATATTTTACGATGCATTTCATTCATAATAGCAACATTAAATGATCCAAAAAAAGATTTAAGAACAAATTATAAATATCTTAAGCAGCGCAGCTACTTCTTAATTTTTGGGCACTGATAATATGATAGATTCTCCATATAAAATAATTTGGTCAATAAGGCAGTGTTAAGTTATAAGACATATGACCATTTATGGTCTTAAACTTATTATTGTGTTTTACATTTTTTATTTATATATAGTAGATAATACAATAATTAACCACCGAATAAATCTAAAACAAAAAATAAAGTTTTTGAACAACAAAAACCACCTGTAAACCTTTAGCTTAACCCTATAAAATGCATCGAATTATGTGTTACAAGTTTAACTTGGTCGATAAATAATAAAGCAGTGTTAAGTTTTAATAACTATTACCATATATGGTCATAAATTTATCATGTTTAGGTTACATATAATTTATATATAGTAGATTGTATTAATAAAACCTCAAAAAAATTTAAAAACAAAAAATAAAGTTTTTTAACAACAAAGACCACCTGTCAACCTCGCAGACAAGATAGCTAAACTCTTCTTAAAATTTGGCGTCGAACTATGTATTACAGGTAAAACTTGGTCGATAAATAATAAAGCAGTGTTAAGTTTTAATAACTATTACCATATATGGTCATAAATTTAAAATGGTGTTTTAGGTTAAATATGATCTATACATAGTAGATTGAATCAATAAAATACCCCAAAAAGATCTAAAAACAAAATATAAAGTTTTAAAATAACAAGAACTACCTGTCAACCTTTCGCAGACAAGTTAAACTCTCCATAAAATTTGGCGTTGAACTATGTATTAAAAGTTTAATTTGGTCGATAAATATTAAAGCAGTGTTAAGTTTTAATAACTATTACCATATATGGTCATAAATTTAAAATGGTGTTTTAGGTTATATATGATTTAAATTAAGTAGATTTAAACAATAATAAACTCAAGCAAAAATTTAAAAACAAAAATAAAGTTTTTAAACATCAAAGACCACCTGTCAATTTATTGGGCACACACAATATGATATTTAAAATCCCTATAAAATTTGGAGTCGAACGATATATTATATGACCCAATTTGCTGCATGAACACTCAATTAACATAAATTTTAAAAACCAAAAAAATGTTTCGTGTTTTAGTAATATTTAAAACACGAAACATTTTGCCAAAATCTAAATTTATTTTTAAAACACGAAAAAAATATTTCGTGTTTTAAAAAAACAAAAACACGAAACATTAAAAAATGTTTCGTGTTTTCCCCAGGACAAAAACACGAAACATTTATAAATGTTTCGTGTTTTTGTCCTGCCGGGACTGTATAGTAAATTGCAATTAAAATACTAGTTGTAAACATGGTTATAATATCTTTTTCTATATTTATGGCCCTCCCTGTGGTTTTTTAGGTTTATGGGGGGTGTCTATTAAGGGTAAATTTAGGAAACATGGGCTTTCTGGGTATGGGTTTTGGGACATTGGTTAAATTTCGGGTCCATTTCAATTTTTGGGTATTGGGTAATTTGGGAACTGTGGATTTCGGGATATGGGACTATATTAATTAGTTATATCGCAATAATTTTTTGTGGACTTGATTTTTGGGTTTATAGCTGCGGCTAATACTTTTTTCAAAATTGTAAAAAAAATATTTTAAAATAAAAAAATTTTAGCGGCTAATATCAATGAGAATTTAGGTTTTTTGGTCGTTTTAGGATATGCCTAACAAAATATTTAAAAAAATTTTTTACAAAATTTTAAATATATTTTTTTTTAACACTAGCCGCCTCAACGTTAAATGCGAGCGATTTTTTTTTCGCTAAAACTTTTTTTTTGCCACTAGCCGCAGCTTTTATTGGGATTTATCGCGGGTAACGTTTATATTAAATTTGTCTTAAATCGGAGTTTAATAAGTTATGAATCATATAAATTTTTGAGTTCGATTTTTGAAGCGAGACCATAATTACGTATTTTTGGCTTAGTATATAAACTATTAGTATTTTTTTATTACACAATCAACAATTATTTAGAAACGAGATTATTATGAGATCATAAAAGAATGCATCCCTATGATGGCCTAATCTCATATATGTTTTTGTTTTTCTTAGTTTCTTCCGCTTTGGCTCCTTAGATCCGTCTATAACGAAAAATGGCCTTTTTTTAACCAAATTGAAAGATCTATATATACCCTAAAAAGAAAAAATTAAAAATTTTTTTTGCATATTGAAATTCCTTGCAACTTATATTTTAACCACAAAAATGGGAATTTTATTAATATATCATGCTCTTACATCGGCATTTAGATAATATAAAATATTTCGCGTCCAAACTTAAAAACGAAACTATATATTATCGGTTTTTAGTGAAAATGTTATTTATAATATAAATTTAACAGTTTGACTATTGTAAATATGCAAAAATAAACTCTTAATTAATTTTTGTTTTTGAATTGGTTTTTTAACCTTTTTTTCTAAAACAATTAAGTTTATAACTGAATAATTAAGTTTGATTAGGAAAAACGGTATACGGATTTGATTAGATGGCAGGTTTGATATCTGTAGTCAACTCATAACTCTCAAAAAATTGTTGACCTGTGTTATTGGTAAATTTGGTAAATAACTTAGGTTGGCTTGGATATAAGTAAGTAGGTACATTGTAACTTAAACTGTTGTTCTTAGCGACTCAGAATTATTAAATGACATAAACTGTATTAAAGTAAAGTAGTTCTAATAGGCAATACTTTTAAGTGACCGGACGATTGTTGTATATTATGTGCGGTATAATTTATTAACCTTTCAGTGCATTCGAGTTTATTTGGTTCAGGAAATTAGTATTCTAAGTTTAAAATAAAATTAAATTGTTTCATTGCGAGCATTTTTTTGTGGATTTGTTTTTTGGGATTATTATAGGGATTGCAGGTAACATTTATTGGTCTGTTAAAGAATTTATTAAATTGATTAATTATTGCCTTAATTTTTAATTTAGCACGAGCTCTAAATACTGTGTAGGTAATTTTACATATAAATTTGTGTTTTGTTAAAACTTAGGTAGATTAATTTACTAATTACGATTACTCACAGAAACATCCTTTTAGCGCCTCTGTTGGTATGGAAATGAATGGTAAAGTTTTTTTAATGTATTTTCGACACGGAAGCAGCAGTTAAGGTGTTTTTTTTAAAATTTATGAATTTTCCTATTCAATGTGAAAAAGTTTATATGGAATTAAAAAAGGCGGAGAGTTTTAAGTAAAACGTTAATGGAAAAATCGGAATCAGTGTTTTGCAAATTTCCAGGTAAGGTTATTTATATGTTTGTTAAATGTAGAGCTACTGATTCTTGAATTTGATTGCTTAGGAAGGTAAAAACAAGGGAATATTATCATGAGATGTGGTGAAAGAGGTAGGTGATTAATTTTATTCAATCGATGAGAGCCTTTAACAAATATGCAAGGATTTGTTAGGGAGGCATATATAATGCTTATGTGTGTGTTAAAAGGGGTGTTGGGTTATTTGCTAAGGTACTTGGTTATTTAATGAGGGTGCGATATTTTCTGCTGATTGGATGAGAGAAAATATATATTGTTGAACTAGATTATATTGTGTGAGGACTGTAGACATTTTAGGGCTGTTTAGGTGAATGGGGTTGATTTATATTGTTACATGGATTTAAAAAAAGGGAGGGGGATGATTTATTTTATTGATTTAGATTCTCTGCTGGATATGGGGACATTGATATTGGATGTCGTGGACGGGTCAGCCTATAACCTGGAAAGAGTTGTATCTGTGGATGGACTAACCGGGAGAAGGTGGTTTGATACGGACTCTTTCGGAGCTTTTCCATATAAATTTATAAATTTTTATTATATGAAAATATATATGAAAAAAAGGGGAGGGGAAGGCTTGTAGTAAATTTAAACTTTAACAAGGCCCGAAAAAAGAAGGAAAAACCACCTAACAATGGCTCTTTTTAGAACATTGAATTTGGGAGGTTAGAAAAGAACTTAGAACAAAAAAAAATTGTTTGTGGGAAATGATTTTAAAAATTGGGGCTTAAGTAAAAGAAAGGGATATTAAAACTGATACTACTGGGATATGGGGGTTAATAAAATTTTAAAAAAATATGGATGGGAGGGTAAAAGAAAAAGGCTTAAAACAGAGAAAAAAAGTATGGTTAAAAAAACTGGCGGAAATATAGAAAAAAATGTTGGGATGGAGATAGTTAGGTTTAAAAATAAACGGGAAAGGATTAAAAAAGTTATTTGGAGGTTAAAATAAAAAGGGCCTAAAACAAAAAACTTTAAGGGAAAGGGGAAGGGTTAACAAGAAAACTCAGGGAGGATATATAAAAAAAAATTTTTGTTTGATAGAAAGTTAACGAATTTGTTAAAAATTTTATTCGGTCTCAGGCCAAATAAAAAAAAAATGGGTAGGGGGAAGGATAGGAGAGAGCCTATAAATAAAAAATTGATGACCGCTTGCAATAACGAGCAAAATGTGTGACAGCGAGGGCCATGCCAGCTAAACAAACACCACAGCAGCTATTGATTCGTAGGGAGAGTTACATGTGTCCGACCTTGATGATTTGTCTGAATAAACATGGGCGAAGGGAAGCTGACGAATAACGACTGCGTTACGGCCTCTCGTGCCGGAAAACCTTGTCAATCATTCTTTCTGGGATAAACGCTTGGTAAATATCTGCTTATAGAGGCAATACTCTGCGCAAATAATGATATTTATAATTTTTTGTGCACCATAACTAATTATATTTTTGTACTTCATTTTAATTATTTACATACAAGTTATGTGAAGTTAATCAGCATTTATGTAAAAAGACGTATGGAAATTTTTAAATTTATATATTTTATTTTTATATATATTTGTGTATTTTTGTATTTTAGCGAACCGCTGTTAATGGGTATTTAATAAAAAAGAAGGGTTTTTTATTTTGTGTTTATTGGGTGGGGTACGTGCCCGCGTGGATATGTGGCAAATCATGAACTTATGAAGTGAATGGCAATTACGTCAGTGGACTAGGGGATTTTCTCATGAGGTCCAAGAGTTTCGAGAAGGAAGCATTGGTCATCTGATGCTGGTGTAACGAAAATCTTGGACGGATCGATGTTACGAGGTCTATCTGCATGGATATGTGTCATGGTAACACCTGGAATATGAAACGGCTAATATGAATTTAAAATGGTGGTGTTGTGCGTTCCGCTGGATGTAACGATCGCGCCTGTCCTAGTTGCCTAAATTTGGTGTGGTCGAGTTGGCACAAGATCTAGCTTAAAATCGTAATGGAAGCGTTGCTGTATCGGATCGGGGAACACCGGATTTTTATTTTTTGTAAATTGTAACGTGATATATATCACAGGTCAATAATTTTTTGAGAGTTATGAGTTAACTAATCAAACCTGCCATCTTAAGGAATATCAAATCCGTTTACCGTTTTTCCTAATGAAACTTAGTTAGTCAGTTATAAACATTAAAAATTTTTGAAAAAAGGTTAAAAAACTAAAAAAGATTTAAAAACAAAAATAAAATAAAATCTTATTTTTGCATGTTCACAATAATTAAACTGTTAAATTTAAACTTTATAAAAAATTATATTAAAAATCGTTAATATATAGTGTCGTATTTTAGTTTTGGACGCGATATTTTGTATTATCTAAATGCCGATGGAAGAGCTTCATATATTAATAAAAATTTTTTTCCATTATTTGTGATTAAAAATATAGGTTACAGGGAATTTTAATATGCAAAAAAAATTCAAAATTTTTTCCTTTTAGAGTATATTTAGATCTGTCAATTTGGTAAAAAAGGGCCATTTTTCGTTATAGACGGATCTAAGGAGCCGAAGACGGAAGAAACTAAAAAAAAACAAAAACTATATATGAGATTAGATCATCATGGGGATGCATTCTTTTATGTTTCCATAAAATTCACGTTTCTGACTTATAAATTGTTGACCTGTGTATTAATAGTAAAAGTTTGCGAGCAGCGGCTTTTTTTACCTTTTTTTTTCGATAATTCGCTTACGTTTGATTCTGATATAATTGTTCCTAAATAAATATTTAACTAATTGGATTCGGGTTTTTATATCGGGCATTTTTGTAAGATCATCCCCAGGACACATTTAAACCATAAATATATTCGGCTTTTGATCAATAATAACTTTTTAAAAAAATTAAATTGGGCGTTATGAATGTCTCAAGGCCGGTCCGAAGCGCAATAAAGAATAGTTCTTACAAGCTCTAGACCTTACGGGGCCCAAATTTTAAAAGTTTCGAAGTTGGCTTTTTCCCAGTCAAATAGATGTTTATCCTTGCGGATGTCACTTAAATTTCTTTTTTAAGAGTAGTTGAATAGGCATCTTTTGTTAAAATAAAAAATTCAAACTTTTATCAATTAAATAATATAAATTTAATTTACTTTAACCGAAAGCTGATTTTAATTACAGCCTGGCCCGTTTTTTATGCCGGGCGGGGTTCAAGTCCCGACTTATATTCCTAAACTTAATATGTCCGTTTTATCCATTATTTATGAGGGTAAGATACTAATCTTTTTTCCAATCCATATTTAATAAACTCTACGTCCGTCATCTAGGTTAAGGTGACAATATCTTTTTAATAGAATATGTAAAATATATGATTGAAAAGAAAAAACATTGTAACAACTAAAAACACAAGTTTACTTCATCATGATCAATTTTTTGCGATCAAAAAAATATTTTCAAAGTGGTAAAAGCTGAAATATATAATGTGACATATACCTCAAATAGGAAGGCATATTCATTTCATATTTTATTGATTAACCAGAAAGACCAGCTTACCACATTTAAACCTGGGAGGATTAACTAAGTAAATGTTTTTTAACCAAATTATATGTTTTTTATTTATTTAGCTAGAAAAGTCACCTAGTTCTTGGTTGTCACACGCAATCTGGCCAAAAAACTGGGCAGTCAGTACCTTGACCTTAAAACCACCAACTTTTTGAAATATACTTGATCACGTAATATTACAGATGTATCAAATTGCTTTGTCAAATGTTATGTGAGTTTTCAATCTATCCTCTGGTATTTTATGACTTAATAGAAGTACGATATAGCCATAGCCCATGTTAAGAGGGTGACAACTATCATAAAAAACACAAAACGAAAAATATTTTACTCGTCGTAATGTTATTAAAAGCAATAATATTGGGGACATTAGGATTTTTTTCCTGATTGGTTAAGTAGTTTAACCTAATTTATTTGCAAGATATAACAGCAAGGCCATCAAGAGTCATATATAAAGTCCCGACAGTGAAAAATTTTAAAAACACCTGAAAAATGTTGATGTAGATTTTCTTCCTATGTTTAAGCTATAAGAATTCGTCCGAGCTTCCCTTAAAAATTATAAAGGTTTAGAGGCCAGTCCCTTAATGTAATGCTTAAATTCGGTACTGGACCATCAAATGTTTTATTTAGATTTTATAATTTGCTTTAGTGTTTGATCTAATCTAAACCTACTAAACCGTTACTTTCTGAAATATATTCAATAAAGAAATTTGACGTAAAAAAAAATATTTCTCCACAAAAACGTTGCTTACAAAGTTTTTTTGTATTAAAAAATATTTACATAACTAATCCAATATAGCTTTAAAATTTGCTATTGGAATAGGTTGGATCTTATTATTTTTTTCATACACGAAAAACACTTAACAAATGTCATTACCCTGAACCACCCTACCCATTTATTTTTTGACCGATTATATAGGTCTTGCTGTTGTTTTTATAAACAAATTTTTTTCATTGCCTCTAACTCAACCCCTTTAGATTTTATATCAAAGTTTTTCTACAAATAATGAAAAGTTCACCTTTTATGGCACTTGCATTTGCTAGTGTAATGCTATTAGTTTTCGTCTCCACGCCGGATCGCCGCCAGGTGATACATTTATTGCTAGTTAGATGCGTTTTGATGGCTTGAAAACCTAACTTTTTAACGTTTGCTAAAATTTGATTAAGGTGGGCAGACCTTAATGATTAATTTCACGAGGCATAAACAACAGCATCTGATTTTCACTGGGTTTGGTTAAAAAAATTCTTACGATTGTGATCTTGAGTAGTCTTTCCATTGCCAATTTTTATTTACATTGCGCTTTAAGTTCATTGATTAATTTAAACATTTCACAAAATTACCAGCTATCGATGGGCATATTTAGATTTTTTGTGTATATGACCTATCTTAAATTGTTTTTTCTACTATTTTTTGTCGACCTATATTAGGTCAAAAGGCATATTTTATGGCGAAAACCACAAATTTTACAAAAAAAATGACATATTTCATTTTTGACACCATGAGGCATTGGCATACCTTTTTATTTCATATACATAATTAGTACTACCTAAAATTTTACCACAAAAAATTCCATAAGGGATGCTTAAGCTCGTCCAATTTACGGATTACGACGATTGTTAGCTAGTAGGTTTTTAAAGTATTTCCTTATTCGCCAACTTTTGTTATAATAAAAAAATTATCTGCAAACTATAATTAAATATTGTCATTATGCTGGCCGAAGAATCTTTAGCTCTTGGTCTGGGTAAAGTGATTGCCTAGTACCCGACAGGGCTAAAAGGGGCTATGCCCTGACGGGTATGCCGTCTCTTTCAAGAGATGTAGGGCAAGGGGGGCATTGTTTTAGCAGGTGAATGATTCTGGCCTTTGACTTTTGCTAGAGTTGTAAAGCCTGCATGCTATAATATTCCGGAGAGTGCGGCGTTTCGATGGATATTGTGGTATTGGCGGAGAGACGCGCTTAATCCTATTGACCCTAGGGGTTATGAACGTCGCGGGATAATTTCAATGCTCCTCACCCAAAAAAAAATAAAGCTCCTAGGAGTTTTTTTTAAGAAAAGGGATTTTTTTTTAAACATGCCCCTTTTCTTTAAGCAAGAAATGATGCTTTTCTTCTGCCATGCCCACGAGTTTGTGGGAATTTCGGGAAAAACTCAAAAATTTGTTGAAAAAAAGCCCATTAAGTTTTTTTCCCAGCCCTGGTTTTGGGGGCTTTAAAAAATTTTTGTTTGCTTTGGAGCTCCAGTTGATTATGGACTAAACCTTTTAGTAGGCAGTTGTAAACATCTTTAGATAGTAGCCTGTTGTAAATTTGGATATAACATATTTGGTCGTTAAATTAAGCACGTTTAATATTAACATAGATCTCCTTAACTTCGCAATTAGCAAAAATTTATGTAATTATACGTTAAAATTTACTGCAAGCAATTATCGAACCAAACAACGAAGAGCATTTTAAATTGAACCCTGATCTATACTTTATATATATATTTGAAGAAAATTTTTAATATGTAAAAATTAACAAATAAAAATTATTTAAGCATAATAAACTTATATTTATAACTAATTTTGCAATAAGTAAACGGTATTTTAGCCATGACACCACTATTTTGGTTTATTAAGAGAGGCTAAGTTTAAAGACAAAATGCATTTTTATAATTAATCAATCAACTTTGACGAAAATTTAAATTAAATTTTTATATTATATATATATTTCTAGATCACCCAATGGTTCAAATGTCATCGAAACAAGCCTCAAAGTAAGACATTTATATGAAAAAGCTTTACTATAATTCTTTTTACTTCATTAACCAAATTTAGCCTGAAAATAACTTTATATTGCCAAGCTAGCCCCAAATAGGTTCAGTTTTTCAAAGAAAATAAACAAAAAATATTAAGGAATTGAATAATATATTATCAAGACATGGTTAGCTTTAGCCAAAAAAATGCTCAAAATTTTAATTAAATTCTAAGAAAACAATCTAGATAAACATTTTAAATATACAGATGGAACAAAATAAAGCCATTGTTTAAGGACTCACTTTTATATCAAAAAAAACAACAATTTATAATTAATATGCTTTATGGAAATATATCGAAACAAAACGGCTATATTGGAAACTAAGCAATATCAGTATAATATAGTAATATCATTTTTTGCATTTTTGTTGCTATTTCAAATTTATGTTTTAAGCAACAATCATGTTGCTTTATTTTTAATAAAACGTTACCTCGAAAATATTATTATAATTTAAAGATTTAAAAAACACTTCGTTGTAAGAATATATTACATTTTTAACTTAAAACTTAATAAATATTATTTAAACATTATTGATTTTGCAAACACTA
>JAUIRJ010000034.1:0-79138 GCA_030555515.1 Acutogordius australiensis | reverse complement strand
AGAAGCCCTTATAACCTCAAAAAAACAATTTAAATCCATAATTAAATTAGAAAACTAGCATATGAATATGCTGTCATTAACAAAAGAACCCCTACCAGTTTGATTGAACAAAAATCAGCTGGACCTGATTGGTTCAGCAATTTTATAAAAAAAAAACCCTATCATTTCTATAAGAATGAATGTACCAGTCTAGCCAGGATATCTGGTTTCAATAAAGAAGCAGTCATTGGTTTTAAAACCTAATAGATCTAATGGAAAAAAATTATTTTGAACCTCACATGATATTTAATTTAGATGAAACTGTTTTAATAACAGTTCCTTCACCATCTAACGTGGTTGCACAGATGGGTGTTAAGCAAGTTTAATATACATTGTATTAATTAATTACTAGGTAGGAACAATTGTTTCTGCTGAAAGGCCAGCCTTGTTACCATGTGTATTGCCATAAATCCAGTTGGGCAGTTAATTCCACCTTATTTCATTTTTCATAGAAAAAGGTTTAAGGAGGAACATGGTCCTATTGGGAGTGATGGTTGTGGCAATTTATCAGGATGGATGAAAGAAGAGTTTGTGGGGTATTTAAAACATTTTGTAAAATTTTAATGCTCAACTGAGGATCCAGTAAAATAAATTATTTTATTTTAAAAAAGGCACTTATAATTTAACCATGTATCTCATATATCCATAAAAGCAGTGAACCTTTTTAGAGATAATGAAAGTAAAGTGGTCACACTACCACCTCATTGTTCACATAGAATACAACCCCTTGATATTGGAATTTTTGGGCCACTATTATAGATTTAAATCTATATATATTTTTCAATAAGGTTTATTTTAAATTAAAGCTGTAAATTTAAATTTTACACAATTTTGCTCCATGGGTGTTTCATTTTACCCCGTATATGGGGCGAAATGGTTAATACTAGTGGGTTTTTATACATTGTTCAATATCTTTTTACAGAATTATATTTTTTTGGTTAAACAAATTATTTAATAAAATATAATGAATTATCTATAAAATGAGCCATTAATTTTTTCTTTTGGATGAAAAATGTGTCAGCAGCAACGATTTTTCAAAAATATGTTCATTTCGCCCCGGTCTCCCCTACTCTAAAAAGAAATAACTTAAGATTTTTTTTTGACATCAAAATTCCTTTGTAACTTATAATTATCATCTCAAATAATGAAAAATAAAAAATTTAGAAAATTCTGACTATTTCGTCAAAATTTCGCGTCCAAACTTAAATAAGACACGATATGTTATTGCTTTTTTACAAAAATATTAATAATTTGAATTTAACTATTCAACTATTTTTAATATGCAAAAAAAAAATCCAATTTTTTTGTTTTTGAATCTTTTTTGTTTTTTAATATTTTTTATTTAAATTTTTAATGTTATAGCTGACTAACTGAGTGATTAGAAATAACGGTAAACGGATTTAAAAATTCCCACTTGTTGATCTGTGTAATACAAAAAATCTTAGAGATCTACCTAATTATTAGACGATTTTTAAAATACAAAAGATTGAACATTGGGGATTTTTTTAACAACTAAACCTTTTTACCCTGGTCCAACCGCAGATAAAGTTATAACCTGGCTTGAATTAGGCTGTCTTATTATATTTTTCTAAATGTAAGTTTTAAACACACATGATGCATGGTTCAAGGTATTTTTAGGATTATTAATAAAACGCATTTAGTTTTTTTTGACAGATCTTAATAGTAAGGATTGAATATGGCCTTACTGAAAAACAATCGTTAAAGTTTAGATAGATAGCGTCTTTTATTTAGTATTTAACGACAAAAAAAAACAAAGAAATTTTGGTTTAAAGATATAACTATTTTATTTAACCAGATAAAAATTTATAATAATAAATATTTACAGAGCTGAGTAACAGTGCAAGTGATCTTGTATCATGGTAAAAAATCAATCATTAACAGTCATCAATCAACTAGTTTGATCTGTTTAACTAAAATAATTAATTAAGTTAATCAATAATTCTTGGATCAAAAAAGTTTTTTTAACGATGAAGGATAAAAAGAATTAGTAAGTAATAAAGTTGCTTCAAAAAATAAGAGGCAGTGAGGGGGTGGTTTAGCAGGTATTCCTAACCCCTAAATGCACCGGTGAATGTTTATTGAAATGTGGACATCAGTGCGGACAATTTAATTTACCATATCAACATAAACTCATTTACGCATTGATCATTCTGTTTTAAAATACTGGTGTATTTGATGATCCCAATCCCAGTTTATTTATAGGCTAGCTTTGGGATCAAACGAGCGAATTTTTCCACCTCCTTACCAAAAAAAATTAATAAATTAATGAATAATTAATCTTTACTAAGACACTTGGCAAGTCTGCCAGCCAGTAATTCGGTTTTTAATTTTATACCCAGTCCGGCCCGAACTTAAAAAAACGACTTGTTAATTTTAAACAACAATTTATAAATTATTTAAAATAAATAAATTTAGAGTGTAGTCATACCCTTTATCTTCTGATAATATAATTAAACTTTTTTAGATATTAACTTTAAAAAAAGGCAAAATAGTATAAGAAAAAATATGCTCGCTAGGCTCTTTATACTTTTTTCCTAATTTAGGCCCATTCCGCTCGTCCCATTTTAAGATCTCCAAAGTATAATAATATATTTTGGCCATAAATAATTTCATATACCATAGTTTAAAAGTTATGAAACGTTTCCATGCTAATATAAAGAGCCATATTGACCTAAATAAAGAACCAGATTAGCTTGGTTATTACACAAACAAAAATCGCAGCACGTATTTTAGAATTTTTTTAAAAGAATAAGCCAAAAATTCTGGACTTTTTATGTGGTCCTGACCTGAACCGTCCTCTGAGAATTACAACAGCGTTAGTTAAAATATATTATACAAAATATTTTATCAGTTATATATAATGTTCAGCTCAGTTTTAGACAATGTCAGGACCGATTAATTGATAAGTGTCCGTATTAGTCAAATTAAGCTTTTTTTTCATAACTAATTTATTCTCATTTGATACACAATATTAGTTATTGTAAGGATAGACGCCATCTATTTAGAATTTAATTATTACCTTTTTCTAACTAAATTCTAAGAATATGCCACTCATTCTTTTCCATAGTTGTTTAGGTATAAAATAGATGTATTATTTTTAGAAGCCGAATGTAACATGACAAATATTTTTTTATATACCACATATTTCATATGCTTCCCAAACATTACAGTATCTCCTATTTTGTTTTTAAAAAAATTAGCACTTTGTGTCACATTATTCTTAGTCGGGTAAGATTCCCTTTTTTTTTATTTTTTGAAAAATTTTCAAATTTTTTTAAATTTTTATTATTTTTTTTTTAAATTTATTTTAATTACTTCTTTCATATATTACATTTAACATATCACCTGTTTATAATTTATTAATTATATTTAACATTTTTAATTTGATATTATAATATATTAATGCTGGAAATCTCATAAATAAAATCTTTTTAATTGTCTTTTTAGTTATGTTTGAATGAACAAATAAATTTAATAAGATTACTAGTTAAACTAACGTCAATTATTACGGGTGTAAGAAAAAGTAGATCTTGATTGGCTCTCATATAAAAATTCTTAAATTTTTAGGAAATTAACTCTGAACGTCCTAGCGAATTCGTTTCACTTTAACGTCTCGAGACAATTTGAAAATACAATGATTAATACGGAATATATGTTTTCAATTATATAAAAAAACAAAGCTAAAATCAATAGAAGAAAGTGGCATTAGATAAAATCTATCTTACATCTCTTAATGTCATTTTTTTTATTAATAAATAAATATGAGTTGTTTATTAATATTCAATATCATATTGACATTTTTAAACAAGAGTAAACTCAATTTAGGCATATAAGGTGACGTTCAGACTAATAAAATTTTTGTGCAAATTTTATTCTGAAAAAAAATACCTTAAAAATCATAAAGGTTTTAAAAAAATAATTTTTTATTTTTCATTTTTTTCATAATAAACTTTTTTTGGTTTGAGCGCGACCTTGCAAAAAAATATATATTAGGAAAGTCGGCATTGTTCATTGATGACTTTGGTGGTAGTGTCGGTGAGTTTAGTAATTTGTTCTGTAATTTGATCAGTTATTTGCTCTATCATCGGTTTATCTAATCATGCATCAAAAATAACAAATATAAAATTAATATGGGGCATTGGGCAATTCATGAAAGTAATTGTGGAGTAGCTCGGCCGCAATTATATTAAAAAATAATTTTAATTTTTTTTATTTATATAAAAAACACTTTTAATGTTAAAATATAATTAAGTTAGACAAAAATAAAAAAAACAGTTTACTTCTATAACATTTTAACATTTTATTGGGTAATTCTTTTAAAATCTGAGGGTCAAATTAAACGATTCTGACCGTAATTTTCTCGTCGCGTTTGAATAGAATAACATAGAAAAAACAAATTTAATCGTTTTTTTAAAAAAAATTTAATTTGAGCCTTGTTAATTCATTTTTAAAAAAAGATAGGGAATGCTTGAATTTAAAGATTTTTAGGCAAACCTTATTCTAAATGCTAAAAAATGCCCTAACACAATTTAAGAAATTTGAGCTCAATTTTATAAAAAAAACACATATAAAAAATCTCCTGTAACAAATTGTAATAAAATAATTCAATGAAAAATATCCTCCTTTAAAATCCGAAATAAGGCCAACATAACAAGACGTTTAATACTCATTCATTTGTTGGAAGAAAAATGGAAGATTCAGACTGTTTTTAATGTAAATAATTCTATTTTGACTGATAAAAAAGTATGTCTATAAAAGATTTACAATTTAAATTGAGAAATAACGAAATAATAATAAAATATAACAATTAAAAGTGAAGATTTATTAAAATAACATAATGCGATTACTCTGTGATTTTTTTCGGGTTGATAAAATTTTTTTATCTTTGATATTTGCACATTAACAGCAATAAAATATAACTTCATGTTAAGATTTAAAAAAAAAATTGCCCCTTCCCTTACATATAGATATAAAATAACAGTTTTAAAGGCACGTTCAAATTAAACTTTTGTTAAGAATGAAAATTTTATCTCGCCCATTTGTATTTACCAGAAAATGAGTACAAAAACACAAAATTAATGGTTTTTATATAGGCATTTGGCATTAGTATATCGGCGCCAGATAAAATCGAAACGCGAATTGTATTCTCCATTTCAAAATCAAAAGATAACAAAACATGGCCTAGATGCAAGCACAAAGATTTGTTTACCGTTTTAAAATTGCATCAAAATTATCTATGTTGTTGTTTTTAACCCATTCGCTTGAAAGGGATGAGATCACAGCTGTGGCCTGTCATTAAAAAAATTTTTTTATAGAAATTTGAATTCTTTGGACATTAGAGTGGTCTGTTACAAAACAGTTTTTATTTAAATATTTAAAAAAAACAATATTTTGTGTTTCGAAAGGTGATTTTGAATGTGCCTTAAATAAAAAAAATAATAATGTTTTGCCTTCCAAATTAAGTTGATTCTCTCGTGCCAATTCCTCGGGGGTTTTCTTCTTCCGACCCAACCCACTTCCGCTTTGTTCTTCTTCAATCGGGACCTCGATTTCTTTCTTTTTCAGGTTGTACTAAACATTACATTAGAATGTTTATTAAGAATGGTGGCGCGTTTAAAACAAATTATATAAAAAAATTGGATAAAAAAATTTTGTTGAAAAAATTTACGTTCTTTTATTGACTAGCTCCTTTTAGCCTGCGTCTAGTGGAATAAATGTATTGAAAATCGAGCGCATTTGATTAACTTTAAAAGTTTAAAAAAATAATTTTTTTTGTTAGGCATATCCAACGACCAAAAAACATTAATTCTTATTATTTGATATTAGCCATTAGAATTTTTATTTTATTTTTAAAATATTTTACAATTTTGAAGTTTATATTAGCCGCAGCTTTAGCTGAGTATTAGGTTGGATTATCTATCTCGCCCCACAAAGTGTTTGCTAATTTTAAATTTGCAAGAAGGAAAAAAGGTCAAAAATTATGAGCCTTTATATTTGGCTGAAAAATACCAGGTTCAAAAAACATCGTGTTAAAAATAACGTATATAAAAATTTTATATAAAAATTTGAGAAAAAAATTTAACACTGTAATGGACTAAATTGCCCCCCCCCCCCCACCCCCTTCATATGCCATAGGAAAAAAACGTGGAAGGGAAAATAAGTCCAAAAATTAACCAGGAAAGGGTAATTTGCTAAATTAAATTAGTTAGTAAAAAAGGAGCCTTTAATTTAATTTAGGATATTGTATGTCAGTGAACAAATTAAATTAAGGCATTGTTGTAATTTATTTTGCAGTGAAGGCATGAGAATTGTATTAAACTGTTTTTCTCTTTTTTCCGCGCAACCTTTTGGAAAATGAACCACCTAATAATCTTGCAAATTCTTAATGAGTTTCTTTTAAATTTTTCAGGAAAAATACAATATTAGAAGAAAAAAATTTTTTTTTCGAAGCCAATTTACTTCTGTTGCCAAAATTTTCTTTATTTTTTTACACAAGAATGTTTGAATGTTACAGGCCCCAAATCTACGGCTGAAATTACAAATTTGATGTCAGCTGATAGATCAGGGTAAAATATTATAAACCAGTTGATGGCCAGAGATACTTTGAGCAAGTTTTTGAAAAATTATTACTGTTTTTAGTGCTGGGCGGTTATGATAGCTTATTATAACTGATTGTGTTATATTCAAACAAAATAAAATATTCGTTTTTTTCTAATTCAAACTAAAAATATAAACCGAGTCGAGCGGGCCTTATATTTTCTGATTTTCAGGCCTGTAAGACCTTAAAATTCTAATCCGTGGAACAATAACTATTCAAAATAGCCACACATATATCATCTTAACATTAAAAGCGTTTGATGACACACCAAAATTTAATTCACGCTTTTGGACACGTCTTTTCATTTTTATTTTTTTTTAAACACATGATTCATGGTTGAATAAAGTTGTTTTACATTATTGCCTCAGCGCCATAGCTAACGCGTTACAAACACGTTTTGATTGATGTAAAATTACATTGTTTTCAATTTGAGGGCACGTGCAGTTTTTATTTTCGCGAAATTTTCAAAATTTTGAAAAAATTTATTTTGTAATAAAACGCAAATTTTTAAAAAGTTGCCAAACTTAGTTTATGCACATAAAATGCTATTTCAGAATTATAAATTTAAAAAAAAAAATTTTTTTAAAAATAAAATTTTTAAAATTTTCAGAATTTTCAAAATTTTACGAATATAAAAACTCACTTTGCACGTGCCCTTATAAATAAAACACAATAACAAAGTCACGGCCTTACGAAATAAAATTTTTAATAAATAATAAAAAAATGGTATTTTTTATATTAGACAAAATCGAAAAGGTACTCACTTTATCACGAATACCCTGTCGCATATCCTCCCGTTCAGCTTCCATTTTCTTATGTTTTTCCTTCCTCCTTTCCTCAGCCTCTTTCCTCGCCTCTTCGATCTCAGCCGCCCGTTTGAGCTCTTCTTCCGTCGGTTCGTTGTCCCCAGTGATTTTTTCGAGGCCACCTTTATAAAAACATATAGAAATCAAAATATCTTTTGGTTTTTATTAAATTATTTTCTCAATTAAGTAGTCATTTAGTTTTTTTTTTTCGAAAAATGAGTATATGAACACATGATTTATGGTTGCCCCAGAGCAATTTTATATTATCGTTTGGTTGGTTTGTGATGTGAAAACTCATTGTTTTGGATTTTTTAGAAAAAACCAATGACAAGGCAAAGCAGCCCGGGTTACATCTAAGGCCAAGCGATTATGTAGGCCTATAAATACTTTGAAGGTTAATAGTTCGGAGAGACGCATTTAACTCTAATGACTTCAGGGGTCGTGAACGTGGATTGACTTAATTAAATAAGCAATAAGCTTATCAAGTTTTTTGTGTAAAAAAAAACATGTAATTTTTTGATCAAAAAATATTGATCAATCTTGAGGAACATGTAGGACTAATCTGTTTCACATCGAGCTATGGCGCTAACTATATGGTGAATTCATAAACTATGGTTTTAAAACCTTACTTATAAGCTCCCAAATAATAAATTACACTACAAAGATTTATAGCGTAATAAATCAAATAAACAAGCCAATAATTATTATCATCACCAATCAAGGTTATAAGAATATATTGATTTATAAGATGAATTGCGCGCTCTTTCTGGTCCATTGGCATACATATAGCCAAAAAAACATTTTAAGCTTTGCACACGAGGTTCGGTTTAAAGAAAACTCAAAAAGATAGAAAATATATATGTTGTCCACACCATAAGAATTATTAAAGTGCCAAAAGGCAAATAAGCCTTTAACGTGGTGCTTTGCTAAGATGCATTTTGTGGAGACCATTTTGAAGGACAAATTTGTGTTTTCATCAAAAAAATGAAAGAACAGGATTAGTTTGTTATGGTTGGGATTTCTACCCGCCTGTAATCAAAATATTCCCGATTTTTGCTATATTTTCCGCTTACCCAGCCGGCTAAAGGCCTGGCCAGCTATTTCCTGGATAAAATATTAAAAAAAAAAGATTCAAAATTTTTATGAAATTTGGCTAGGCGCAAAATTCAAATCATACAAGCAGCGAATAAGAATTTTTGAAAAAAAATTTCAGGTCGAGTCAAACCCGAAAAATAATTTTTTATATTTTTTCACTACAATATTCTGCTTTTTGGTTAAAAAACGATTATTTATTCACATTTTTTTGTTTTGCTTTATAGTTGACTAATACATTTAAATAGATCGGGCAGGCTATATGGCTTAGAATCAGTATTTAGATAGGGCGGGGCTAATTTAAAATCAGCTGATGAAATGAACAGTTCTAACAAGAGAGTCTGCCAAGAAACTTTCTCCAGCCTCTTCGAGCTACAAACCGACTGCTAAACCTATCAACAACCATATATATTTTATCGCTAAAATATGCATTTTTTTTATGATACTCACTGAAACCCTTTTACCATAACTTAATGTCCTATTATGACATATTATGCATTAAATATCATTATATAGATGGGCAATTAACTTTATTCGCGGCGAGAGCTTAATAGCCACTTAACCATTGAAAAAAAGAGTGTTTGTCGTGTAATAATCGTGCCCCTTCTCTCAATTTACAATTAGATTGCTGTATCGAGGAAGAAAAAATAGATTCGGAATTGTTTTTGGAATAAATCAATATATATGTGATATTATTATCGTGTCCATTTATAATTTCATTAATTTTATTATATGTAATCGTAATACATTTTATTGCATTTTATCCAGTGGTGTCCCCTAATATCTGGTCAATATCAATATGTACCTTCACGTGGTAATAACGCAACTATATAATTTTTTTTGGTTTACCCTTTTAACTTGCTAAAAAGATTCGTATATTGGGGCTAAATGACTCTATAGAATGTTGGCTTAGAACACAAAAGCATGGAGGTTCAAATACCCATCAAATCTTTATATTTTATTTTTAATAACAACTTCTTTAATTGGTGAGGGGGTGGAAAGATTTGCTCATTTAATCCCAAAGCTAGCCTATAAATAGACTGGGTTGGAAATCATCAAATACACCAGTAATTTCTAACAAGGACAGATGGATCTCTGCGTAATTGAGATAATGGTATTATAATATGAGAAAGTAAATTGTCCGCACTGATGTCCGTATTTCTTTAAAAATTGACCCATGCAGGTAGGAGTAACTGCTAAAAACCCACCTCATCAAGGCTTCTTTTTTTGAGGTCGCCATACTCATTAGGGCTTTAGCACTTTTATTTCGAACTTAAGCAGGGCAGTATTCGAGATAAGCCTACCTGAAATCAAAAGGTATTTAATTTAATTATTTATATTTTTTTGGATCACAGGTGATGGTAATTGTGTAATTTGGAAATCTTTAAAAACAAGATAATAACAACCGCTTGACTTGATTGGAAGCTTATAGTCGGCTTATAAAGCACCAAAGAAATGTAATTTTCAGAAAACTTGCCCTAAAATTAAATTGCCGTCATTCCTTCGTGTTACTATCGCGGAAGCAATATTATAAAACTAAAAATCAAAAAGAAGATTAATTGTTTGTAAGAATAAAAGTATAATCTAGGTAGAGACGCTGACTTGAGGTGAAAAATCCAGGTCAATTTACCGTTAACTTTTTTTACCTAAGTTCGCATTATTTTTGTTATAGTATGCTCTACCGGGCTTCATAGGATCGTTCAGCTCTGCTAATGGCCGATTTTAAAAAGTAATGATTCTATTTTAAAATAGAAGCTCAAAGATAGCCATGGGGGTGTTAATCTAAAACTGAATATATGCAAAACTAGGCATCATTTTCCCAAAATGTGTCTCAAAAAACTCCATCAACCATTAGAATATGATACTTTATCAACTGAATTTAATCTTATTATCATTATTAAAACATATCACACATAGCCAAAAATATATAAAATACAATTTGTCCGGACCCCAAAATAAAAAAAAACTAGCTATATATCCTTATCTCAAATTAACAATCTTCTCCTAAACTCGTATATATACCTAGTATATGACAGAACGTTTTTTTATTTTATCTTCACGGAAAAAAGGGGAAAAGGCCATTTGCCAAATGTCAAAAACGGTGCGTGATCTGGCTTACGGAATCTAAATGTAAATTTTTCCGTCAGCCAACCACTTAAGTTAAATACATTTTGCGTTTTTTTTACCTAAAAAAGAAATTTTAGCCTATACCGGTCACGAATTTTGTTTTTAAAAGTATATATGGATGCGTTCAAACTTGATTAAATATATAATGTTTTTTCTTTTTGAAAAAAGATAAAGTGATTATATCTCAGCATATTACAGTTATATAGAATTTATTAAACTCGGTTTTCCCAACATTTAATTCCATTTTTTACCCGTAGAGCGGACTTCGGTCATTTTTACGAAAATTTCTTAAATTTGAGAATTCCTAAAATTTATTTTTTTAAACATTTTTTTATACTTTCATATCAGAAAGAGTTTTCTAACGCTCTTATTAGACTTTTTGTTAAAATGCCTTTTATGTCAAAAATAAAATAAAATTTTTAATTTTGGAAAAAGAATGTCTGGACGCACCCTTGGTAAATAGGTCCCAAGGGAATACTTTATTGGGAGGAATAAAAAACTGTTTATGCCTGGTTTGATTGGCTCTTTTGGATTAACTTGTCAAATTCATAACGAATTTTTTTTGGTATTTCTGTTTGTCAAAGACCTCCTTGTTGGATAGGTAGCGTTTCTAGCTTTTCTATTTTACCATTTGTGCCTGACTCAAGTGTCAGTTTTTAAGTTAAACAAAATTCCGCTTATTTTCGAAAATTATTTGCTAAATTACAAAAAGTTTGCACTATATTTACAAACACAGGCATGAATAAAAATGTCAATATTAAGGTCGCGTTCATAGTTGTATAATGAAATTTGAAATTGCATCGAAGATTTTTTTTTAACACAATTGTTTTAGGGCGCATTCTGAGACTCGTAAATATTTTAAATTTCTAATCCAAAATTTTGATGTTTGTTTTATCAAAAAATATTAATTATTGTTTTTTATTATGTCATCCAGTTGTTATTAGTATAGAATATTAAATTTATATCAAACCTATATAAACTTGGCTAATTACTACCATTTCTAAGTAACTAATTCCATTAACAATTGTACGATTAAATAAAACAATGGGTTTGAGGTTCCTGATTGGGGCTTTTAACCCGAGCAAAGCAATTAATTTTGCCGACGGGTTAAGGAGTAATATTTACTCGCACTCCGGTAACCTAGGTACTTAAAGCTCTCACTTTAGGCATATCATTTATGGTTTACTGCTTAAGCAGGCCACTCAGCATAGCTTACACTATTATTCCGAAGAAAAAAACTTCCTGTGCACGTATTCAAACTTGCAACCTTCTGCGTGTGATACAGGAATGTTTGCTATATCTAAGTCAATTAAATTACTTTTTTTGGTAAATTTTTCCAAAATTTGATTAAACTCTGATCGCGGCACCCCCTTACAAAGATATATGAGTTATATTGATAGTATGATGTGCCTGTTTAAACGTAATAGAAATCAAATATTTCGCCGATATTAACTTCATGCATATACAACGTCCTAACGAAACTCGCAACATTTTTATTAGTTACGTGAGGCGAATCATTAATTACGCCAAATGGCTCAGATGCGGGAAGGTTATTTAAATATATTTACATGGGAGGGCATATGTTACAGCCGATAATGAATTAGAACATAATAATAATACAAAAATTTTTAGAAGTGATGATTGATGCAATATATGTAAAAATTTATTCATCCCAATTGAAGTTAAAGGTAAAGCATACGCAACAATAATACAACAACCTGCAACCTAAATATTTTTAAAAAATAAACTTTTAAGCTATAAATTTTGTTGAAGTCCATTTACATAATTGTTATTAATAAATAAGTATTTGTTAAATAATCAAAAACTTAAACAACGGTTTAAACATTTGGTTTGTTAAAATGATAAAAAAATTATTATATAAAAAAAACGCCATCTAGAACAAAAATATTAATTTTTGTTTATAAAACTATTAAGTTTTTTCTCTCATTCTCTCACAGGCTTACACCATTTTTAATCAAATCACATAGAAACACGACTGCATGATATATTCCTACGTTTAGGGTTAGAGTTTGGTTAAGTTTAAAAATGAGCTAAAAGGGGGGGGGGGGGGGTAGGGAATAAATTACACTGGACAACAAAATTTGGACGTAAGCATCAGTTTTGGCAACTATTGTTGTTGGTCAAGTTTTTGGGGTTGATTACAAATATTAAAGTTTTAGCCCCTGCCTCAGATTTTTAGTTATTTGAAGAAAACAAAAATTTCCTATTTTTGGATTTTGGGCTTTATGTTATAAATTCTATGGGTAAAAACAAAATTAAAATATATTTAATTTAAGGCGTTTGAATTTTTTTATAATTTTAAATTTTTTTATTTTAATGTTTTTGTAAAATTAGTGGTTTTCTAAAAATCATTTTATGGGTAAAAACAAAATTTAAATATATTTAATTTAAGGCGTTTGAATTTTTTTATAATTTTAAATTTTTTTATTTTAATGTTTTTGTAAAATTAGTGGTTTTCTAAAAATCCATTTTTTAATCCTAAATAACTTCAAAGTCAATTGCTAATAATTTTAAGTAATAACCTTCTATAGATATGTAATAAGCAATTCATATGCCAATAGATTTTTTAAAAAATTATTTATTTAAAATATTTTGAGAATTTCATTCTGAACTTAGGACGCAGTATAAAAGAAAAACTAAACCGGGGTTCGTTAGTGAAGGACAATTATCTACGAAACGTTAAAATTGTTTATGTTTTTTTTATTGTCCAGAGTTAAAAACTCTGTAACCTTTTCCTATTATTCGACACAGAAAACGCATTATTTACAAGCCCTCTACCATTGATGGACAATACTTTAAAAAAATAACAATTTTATAATTCTAAAATTTGATTATTGTATTTGATATTTATGTAATAATTCTAATAAAAGAAAATAAATAAGCTAAAAAGGCCGATGAGGGCTTAAAAATTTATCAAATCTTCTAAAAATCCCAGGGATTGAAGCTTACAGCCGGAATGGCTAAAATTTAACAAAAAATAGTTTTAGTTTTACATTTTGTGCAAAAATTTATTGCTAGGAAAAATTGAGCCCGAGGTCTTGAGCAATAAGATTTTATCGATAAACAAATTTTGAAAGAAAGGAATATAGAAGAAATTATATAATTACCCCGTTTATAACATCTTTATTAACTATTAATTTTTCCAATGCCGATTGTGCGGAGTATTAACGCCAAGCACACTTACCAACAGCGGGTCCAACATTTTCTATATTTTAGATCAGAATCTCAAATTATCTATTTAAAATTTTTTAAAGACAAGCCAATAATCACAAGGGTTGCCATTATGGACAAGTCGGTCCTGGGCTTGCCCTAAACCATGCAATCAATATTTGTTTTGTTTTTTTGTAAGGGCAAGTGCAAAGTGAATTTTTATATTGGTGAAATTTTAAAAATTCAAAAATATCAAAAATTTTATTTTTTTAAAAAATTTGTTATTTCAGAAAAAACATTTTATGTGCATAAACTAAATTTGGCAACTTTGTAAAAATTTTTAATTTCTAAATGATATTTTTCAAAATTTTGAAAATTTCACTAAAATAAAAACTCACTTTGCACGTGCCCTAAGGCAAAATGACAGCTTAAACCTTTTAATGATTTTTAAAGTCGAGCCATCAAGAATTTTTCTCTAGTCTACGATGACAGATGATTTAATAACTTGAATGAATCCCGTAAATAAATTGTTTAGGAAATTTTGGCCTGTTCACCTAGTTATTTTCAAAAATTTATTAAATTTAAAATATTTTACATATATTTTCCAGACCGTTAAGGAATCTTACCAACGGGTTATAGCATTTGCACGCCGGCGACCTAGATTTTTTAGCCCAGGCTCACCTAAGGCATATCGTAAGTATAGCCAATTAGCAGCTCTAAAGTACACGTTTACTATTTCGAAAAGCCATCTATCCACGGAATCGTACACTAGACCTCATGCCTGTGAGATAGGGATGTTCCCCATTGAGCTGATGAAGCCGACATGGCCAATCCGATGTTTATAATACACAGGTCAACAAATATTAATGTCAGAAAAAATAAGTTTTGAAAAGCGTACATCCCCATGATACCCTTATCTCATATATATTTTCCGTTTATCGTAATTTCTTCGGCCTTTGACTCCTTAGTTCCATCCATAAAATGACATTTTCAACCAAATTGACTGCGACTTCAAACTTTAAAAAAAAATTAAAAATCTTTTTTACATATAAATCATTTTTAATGTATTTATCTCAAATAAAGAGAAATTAATTTTTTTAATGTATCAAACTTTTACATCAGCATTTATATATATATGCGTCCAAACTTTAATACGACACGATATAATATTGGTTTTTAACGAAAATACTAATTGAAGTTTGATTTTAGCAATTTAGCTATTGTGAGAATGCAAAATAAAATTTCAATTTAGTTAGTTTTTTGTATTTTTTTTTCAAAAATTTTCAATGTTTATAGTTGACTTACTAAGATTAATTATAAAAAACGGTAAACGGATTTGAAAATCCTTAAAATGGCAAGTTTGAATTCTCTATAAATAGCTCATAACTGTCAATAATTAGGTGACCTGTGTAATAAAATTCTTTTAATCTTAAAAAGTGGTTAAGAATACTTGGAAAAGCTTAAAGATACAGAGGGTTGGTTAAAATTTAATTTATATTTATGATATTTCATTTAATAAAACCATACTACCCGTCATAACACAGTGTTACAAGAATAACTTAATTTTATAGACAGTTGTTTTTTTTTTAAATTTTATGACAACAGTAAGAAACCATGCGGAAAATATAAAAACAATTTTAAACGTCAAAGGGCTAAGGAATTACACCTTTTAAAAAAGATGTTTAAGGGTTTAAAGGTAGAATGTTAGGATTAATGGTTCTCGTTATAGCACTGTCCGATCCGTCCGAAAGTTGGACCTGACTGGATTGGATTAAAAAAGCCCTTATTTTCAGACCGTATTTTGCCTAATGTTTTTTGGACCTACGAGGACTCAAATTGGCAAATTTATTGTCACACTCTAAGGCTAGTTCTTTGACACATAATAATAACAAAGTTTTATAGCTTGCTATATTAAACTTCCAGGGCATCTGTGTAATTTTAGGCCGGTCTAAGTCCAACAGGCCTTCAGCCTAAAGGTTTGGGTTGTATAGGCCTTAGAAAAATAATATTACGGGCAGGCAGGGCCGTAATATAAGTGCCCCGATTGATATTAATATGTGCTTGTTTAATCCTAAATACTAGAAATCGAATAATTTGCAGAGGGATTGAATTCATACAACGTCTCAATACAACTTTAGTCATGTCATCAGATCCCCCAATAAAAATATTCACCTTAATTGTTACCAAATTTTATTTTATTATTACGATACATTCCCAAATTTTGCGTAAGCATTTTAATGAATTTTACCATGAGGCGATTATTAATTACAAATTCACAGATGCGAGAGGATTTTTTATTAGAAATTACTATTTTGTCATGGGAGGCCATATGTGGCGGCCGTTAATGAATAAGAAAATACTTTAAATAACCAAAAATTCCTCTTGATCATTTAAGAATAATATAATTTTAATAGATATGTTAAATATAAAAATTTATTTACCTAAAAATTCCTAAAAAATAAGTAATCTAATGCTAATATTAATGAAAAGCCTCCAGTCATATAGGTTGTTTTAAATTATTAATTTGTAATAAAAGAATTAAATACTGTAAGTATGCAAATTGTATTTGCAAATTCATCTATATCAACCACACGATGACAATCATATACTCTTCTTCCCCCCTCCCCCCCCCCACCCCCCACCCCCCTCATCCATATGAAAAGTCGCGTGGTTAAAAACAACAACAACAATCATAATGTATTTGGAAGATTACATTCAAATTCTTTTACTACTATACCCTGAATTATGAATTTTTTAATAATAAATACAATAAAATTTATTTCTAGATAAGAGATGAGAAAAACTACTTTTGTTAAAAATACTAAAACAACATTCTAATTGTATTAGGTATATAAAAACGCCTAATTTGAAGATTCCTCTTAAAAATTTAATTTATAACATATAAAAAACGCCATCTAGAATAAAAATAATATTTATATTCATATCTCTAATTAAAGTTTGTTTTTTTCCTTGCAAGCCTACACAAATTATTAAAAACCTTATTTTATGTTTAGGGTTAGAATTTAAGGAGGTAAGGGAGGGCGGGGCGGGGTAAATTGTTAGTTTAATAGTAAATACTTTGCAATTTATTCCTACTCGGTAAAAAAAAACGCTGTACTCACAAGACCTATACCATTAAAGATAATAAACTAAAAGCAGTTCAAAATACTAAAAATAAGTTAAATTCATTTGGAGTATTTTTGTAATAACCTTAATGGGAACGAATAATAGTCAACAAATGCTTAGAAGCATATCAAATATTCTCTATGAAATGACATCTTACAACAGGAATGGCTAATATCTTAAAAAAATATAGTTTTAAATTCAGAGAAAAAAATTGATTTCACATTTTTGTGGCCGCAAAAACATTTTTCTTGTTTATAAATTCAGAAATTGGGCCCCGGGATCTTGAGCAAAGAGATTACCAATAAACATATTTTAAAGTTTGAAAGAGGGAAATAAATAAAGAATATTCTGCATGATCTAAAACATATTATTATTCTTCTTTCTAATGTCGGCCCGTGGCATATTGTTGCTCTAAGCAAACTATTGCCAACAGTTCAAAAGGTTATCCATTCTATATGTTAAATCCAAAACACATAATTATCTACTACGAATTGTTTAATGACCTCCAGGCAAAATACAATGCCAACGTAGTAGACATGATATAAATTTTTAAAGGTCGTGCCCTGAATTAAAAATTATTTTGGAGTTTATCTCCCGACCTGACAGCTCAAAGCTTAAATCCGGCCGATGGTCCATTTATTAAAAATTATTATTTGAAACTTGGCTCTTACTTTAGGCATATCGTAAGTAGTCTAAGCTTTATAGAGGTTGCACACGTGTGCTAATTACCCAGAAAAAGCCGTCTAAGCATGGAATCAAACACGAGGCCTTCTGCCTATAAGACAGGAATGTTTCGACTGAGCAATTCATTCATCCACTGGGGTAGGTTTACGCCACCTTATAAAAATTTTTAAAGAATTCGTACATGTATACTAAAAAATGTCTTCGGAATTTAATTTATATTTATGATATCTAGTTTTATGAAACCTTAACCATCATAACAGAACACTCTTTAATCGGGCAGATTCTTTTTTTTTGTAATCCTAATAATTACTTTCCGCATGAGTGCTTGAGATGAAGAAAAAAGTATTTTTATAAAGGTCTATAACGAACAAATATAATGGGCATTTAAAAAGTCAACCTTGAAACAGTTGTTTTCTTTTATGGGGAATCTCACAATATCAATGAACACTGAGAAGTGAAAAATATGTAAACAAAGTTGGAACGTCAAAAAGCCAAGGAATCACAATTTGAAGGAAGATAGGCTTGAAAAATAATTTGTTCAAATAGCCTTAGCCTGGACCTTTTGATCTAATGGTTAGAAACTCAGGGCATCAGCTGACATTATTATAATATTTTGGTGATTTATTACATTACATTAAGAAACAATGTCTTTATATACCTACGGGCTGAGTTAGCTCAATGGCAACAACCCTGTCTAACACACAGGTAGTTTGGGGTCGATTCCATGCATAGGCGGCTAGAAAAGAGCATACATATAACAACCACTTGAATCTGCTAAGTTACATGTTTAGGCAATCGGCCCTAAAAAATATGCCGAAAATGAGAGAGGGGCTGAAAATATAGGTTGTCGGCGTACGAGTAAATACAATTCAACTCGGGTTGCTTTGCTCGTATTTTGGGAACGTTTGGGGCAACTTAAACCCCAATCAAACATAGCTATTCTCAATTGGTCTTGTCCTATTTCTCATTTATTTAAAAAATTAGGACAAAACACTTAGTTTTTGTGCCAGGTACGTCCTCCTAAAAATTGAAGGTGTGCTATAACACATAAATATCCCCTGTTTAACATTAAAACATATGTTTTAATATGAAATAAAATTGGAAACAAGACTTTATGGATTGGCAATATTTTATTTGGCAAATTAAGTTTAAAAACCAGCGTACCGACTATAAACATCAACGAGTGTTGAAACTGGCCTTACAGATCGATTATTTTTGATAAAAAAAAAGATTTGAGATTAAACTCACAAGCCGGCCCAACAACCCGCCCGAAAGTTGGAAACTTGGATTAGATTATTTTCAGGCCGGGCAGATTTTTATTTCATTGATTCCTAATGCATTTTGGCCCATATATGTGACTAAATTAAGCGGTTAGGCTACTTTTTTGATACATAATAACAAAAATTTTATAGCTGCAATATAACATTCCCAGGGCATATGTGTAATTTCAGGCCTGTTTGAGTTGACCCGGTCAACAGGTTTGGGGCCGTGGCCCTAGGTAAAAAAGAAGTCGGACGGGCAGGGCCGGAATATAAGGGCCCGTTTATTACAAATGGACCCCTAGAGAAACTCGTTTATGAGAATGTCATTGAATCAATTTCAAATTATTCCACATACTAATTGAAAATTATTTATAACTTCTTTATTTGGTTATGCCGCTTCTAAATTTATTGTCTCCCTTTTATCATATAAATTAATTTCTTTTATAAGTACCTTTTTTGTCACATAAATACTAATAAAGGACTCCTTGTGCGTCACAAGTGAATAATTAAGGAACTGAAGAATTGGCGGAAAGGGTGAATTTAAAGTTGAGATTAAAATTTTATTTTAAAATTGATAAAAAAGTTATAATAAGTTTTATTTTATGCGTTTGTATTCAGCATATTTATGAAATAATCTAAAAAAAATTTCTTTTCCAATCAAAGATGACAAAAAAATATACTCTTTAGTTTAAACGCACCCCAATTGTAAGAAAAATTAAGAAAATGCAGGGGAGGAAAAAGGAATAAATTACACAACATCTAGAGCCATTTATTGAGGTAATAAAAAAGGACCAAAGAGTGGGCCGTGTGTGATGCCAAGACTTTTATGGCGGAAAGGACATTAACGATTAGGTTAGCGGATAAAAATAGCGGAGAGAGCCTAATATTTTCCACTTATCCGCCGTTTCTTGTGCAATTGATATTCCTAAAACGTACACACCGTTAACAAATGCACTTACATACACATTCATACTTTCAATTTGCAAGAAAATGATACAGAAACCTCTTATGGGTGAAATTTGACAAAGAGTGAATTAGCGAATAATCATGCATTCCACGGATCAGAAGATTTATAAGGCATTATCATATTGGGCTAATTAGCCCAACATTAAACTATATCAAACGTTTCATTGTAGTCTTGGCCTGATTTGTTTTGTTTAAAACTAATAGATACCTAAAATAAAATTAATGCTACTTTAGATATTTGACCATTGGCTTAAAGAAATCTAAAACCGCAAATTCATATCTGAACAGCCCAAATCTCTAGACCATTCAAACTTTCGGTCCAGTCAGTTTGGCCGGGCCAACCTTCGCGGGTGAAAGCTTATATAATAGGGGTATCCCCCCCTACCCCCATTTATTTTTAAATTATAATTCGTTATCCTTAATTAAACTAAAATAACTACTGTCAAGGTTTAAAATAGATTTTTTAAATGAAGGCCTAATCGATCAATTTTATTATATCTCAAAGGTCCAACAAATATCTTATATAGAAAAAATTCTATTAGAGAATATTAATCACACCAACAAATAATATATTTTTAGATAATGTCTCATAAATAAATATAAATACAAAAACGGTTTTAAGATGGAGTATTTTTTAAATCATTTTCGGACAGAAGAATAGAGGAGTTACTAAGTCAAAAAGGAAGAGAAAAATCCTTCAGTTTAGATTTTTTCTCCCTACCTCATGAATTATTAATACCAGGAGCAAAAAAATTGAATTAATCAGACGAGGACTTCTACGATTCGAGGGAAAAAAAGGTAAAATGGAGGGGAAAAAGCGATTAATTCCAGTTAGAACACGAAATAGAAAGAGGAATTGCCTTTTGATTTAAGGAGAGACTGACCTAATTATGCAGACCTTCAAAAAGTAAAATTGAATTTTAGGTCTATAGACGAGTTGTCAGGCCCTTTTATATATTTTTACATTGATGTTTTTTTAACTATTTTTGGCCAATTTAGGCTTTATTTCGTGTTTTTTTTGTGCAAACTTAAAGTGATTTTGCGTTACCCTCTCAGTGATTTTAATGCATTATGGTAGGCATTTTGACATAAAAACCACCAATAGCCTTTTGTACTGTTTTTAGATGCCTATAAGATAATTTTGGCCTACATACATAATTAATATTATTTTTCTGCTGCCGCCTCTATCCAAAACTAACATAAACCTAATATTAAACTCATAACAACCTCACCATTTTACACAAAAATCTAACACAAATCTAATCGATTAATTCAATATCACTACTAATGCAAGGTTTGCATTTTTGCGTAAAAACTTATGTTTTTAAATCCAAAAAAGTATTTAAAAAAACTCCTATAAAAGGGACATTATTCACTTAAAATACTTTTTTTATGCCAGGCATTTGACATAAGAAATTAAAAAAAGGTTATTTATCCAAATAAGAAAATTTTATTTTCGCGCCCCGCTCCCTTTTTAAAAATCCTGGCAAGTCTAACATAAGTATATTTAAAATGATAATTTTAGGGAATTAGAAGAGAACAAAAGGAAAGAAATCTAGGTAAATATAAATAACCACTCTGATCTTCAGAGTAATAATCCCTCAAAAACGGACATCAATTTCCCCCAGGGTAGTTTCATAAATCCAGCTACCACATTACATGGAAGAAGCTTTGGATTTAACGCCAAAACGATAAATAAATCAAACAGGAATTATTCCTTGCAATCATTTATCATTCTCCCAATCGAACACAAAATGCAAATTTGTCACGGAAACAAAAAATTACCATATATCTTTCAAATTCATTCTTGTTTTACAAAAATTTGGCGTTTTGTACAGTATAACCCAGTATATAACGACTCCCTTATCCATATTTTAGTGCTTTTCTTTCAAATATTAAGGAAAAGGTTTTGGGGGCATTCTTTTTCGGGTATGTTTTTGTTGTGCGACTTTAAAGTCGTCGCCCAGATTGCTAAAATGGATTGCAAGTTCTATTTTTTAAAGGGTTGTGTTTTAAACTTTGAAATAAAAACACTAACTATGAAATTGGGGCGTTATATACTGTATGGTACTGTAAATATTATGAATGCGTATACCATAAATTCGTGTACAGCTTAGAATTTGAGCTATGATTCCCAATAGGATTAACAACAAATCATTCATTCTCAATTTTATATTTCAGCTTATCGCATGCAAAACAGATTATATCGAGAGAGCTGCGCCATATAGCGGACCAGCTTTTTCCCAAACATCACTTTTTCGGTCTTTTTCGTGGTCTTATAAATGTAAAAATTATGCTAATTTTGTATTACTAATTCCTCGTGGAATTAAGCTATTCTGGTCAAATTTAGTGGCGTGCCTGTCAAACGTATGCTAATATTTGTAAGGAAGGACTTAAATATAATTCTATATAGGTTTTAGAAGTTGTATACCTAAAGAAGGTTGGGTTTAAATTTTTCATATTCGACTTAGCCTAAAAGCAGATCAATTCACTAAAAAAATGGTCCGCCCTCAGTGAGACATACTTAGGATTTTCTCAAGCGGTGAGGAATAAAGTAAAAGTGGGAAATCAATTGGGTGTGAGGTATGTTGTTATATAGGCCTAATTTTTATTGCATTTTTTAAACGATTCGCAAGAATCCTTAAAAACAATTGGGGGGACTGTGATCTTTAGGTTCACCCGCTCCCTGGGTACGCCAATGGCCCTTATAATCATGTCCGAAAAAAAATTAAAAAAAAAATTTGCACGTTTTACTAATTTCCTACTATGTTATATAAACAAAAGTTTATAAATCTATTTTTGGAATGATGCACTGTTTAAAATGACAGAATAAGATGGTTATGAAGTGTTAAATCGTATGCTGTTTAAAATTTTTTAATAAAGGTCTAGGCTCTGAGAGTTTGACCTTGAACCAATCCTACTATTAAATCTAGGGTCCAACAACTGCATATTTATCTTATATTGATTACTAAAATGCGTACCAGACCTAACAAAACCAAACAAAATACATTGTTTAGGTGTATTTTTAATCTAATCAATAAAAGTATTATATTTTGTATATTGTGTATATATATAACTAAAATTATATTGTACAAAAAGGTCGGACACTATTGGCATTTTGCTGGTGGATGAATACAAAAAAAGTTAATCTGTCATAAATATGGATATGGTGGAAAAAAAATGAAAATACATCTGAGGCCATACTTGAAAAGATTTTTTTCGGCTCAAGTCTGTGGCCTGTTTTTAACATAATTTTTATGAAAAATAAAATTAAATACAAATTAACGTTAAAGCAGCTTGTCGTCAAAATTTTTAAAAGATTAAAAAATTAAAATTGATTTAGCCTTAAACGAGCAAGTTATATTTTTCATTTTTAGAAAAGCGCATTGCTTAAGCTACAATAAAAAAAAATTTGACCGTCGTTAAAGTGAGGTTAAGAAGGCCTCTTAAGGAGTTTTAGGGGCAAATTTAATTACATATGATCCTAAAAATAGTCGTTTTTTTTCATTTTTTTGCGACAAAAAGTTCAAAAACACATGATATAGGTTATATAATATGACATTAAAAAATTTCATCATGGCGTCATTAAAAACACGTGGTCAATGTTAAACTAGTTGTTAAAATTTAAAAAAAATATTTTGAACAATGTGCAAGCTCTTCTTTTTTCAGAATTATAAGCAGGTTCGGTAAGTGGCATATTGGGACCCCTGAAAAATCGCTTTTAGTTCCACTTAAACAATTATTTTTATCAATCATCTGGCACAAAACTTCAATATTTACAATGCTAGGGTTGGCCAGGTTGAGTTGTTAACCCCTAAAAATATTGAGAGGTTTTTTTTGTTTAATTTCAACCCATACTAAAAAAAGTTTAATTTTAAAAGTTGGTTTGGGTAGGTGCAAATCTTCCTAGAATGATTTTTATCTAAGAACACGTGCAAAGTGAGTTTTAATTTTCGTGAAATTTTAAAAATTTTAAAAATTTCAAAAAAAAATTTTTTTAAATTTTGTCAAAAATTTTTTATTTTAGAAAAAGCATTTTATGTGCATATATTAAATTTGGCAACTTTTAATTTGCGTTTTATTACTAAATAAAATTTTTCAAAAATTTGAAAATTTCACGAAAATAAAAACTCACTTTGCACGTGCCCTAACAAACAAACTGTAATTAGTTTGATTCTGCTATCGGGTCTAAATAGTGCCCCTCGACTGACAATACGTTTTGTCGATGTGGGTCAAGTCAAAGTTTTGAGGCTATTTACAACTTAAGACCCTGTGATCAGTGCACACTTATGGATAAGTAGCGTTGAATCTGGTTAGTAGATGGATGGATGATCGCCGAAAAAAATTTAAAGTTTCCTTATTTTATTAGGCAGCCTAAAAAGACAAGTATGCATTACATCTCACTTTTACCGTACTGGGAAAATACTGAGAATTCCAGTAGGGCGCGTGTGTTCATTATTGAGATTTTTTTTTTAATTTAACGCATTTTTACAGATATATTAAAATTAAAAAAATGAAATTTTTAAGTTTGCATAAAATTAAAACTCACTTAAACGCGCCCAGCACAAAAAGAGGTTAAAGTCAAGCTGGTAAATGTCGCTCCTACTTAAATGCCTTAAGGAAAAATTCATTGCCAGTTTTGTGAATTAGAAACAGGTTAAGATATGTTTGTATTTTTGTGTTTGTTTAGACTCAAACCGGATCGTGTTATTCCGGCCCGGCCCGCCTTATTCTTTAATTTAGGCTCTACCCAAAATTTGGTTTTTAATTTTAAGTCCGGTCCAGCCCAAATTCACAAATACGGCCAGGGAAATTATTGCGAGCTTTTTTGCTTTAAATTTCTGAATACAATAAAGACCCTTAAGGGTGATAATACTCATATTTTAAGTTAAAACTTAACACTAAAGCAAGATAAGGTATTAAATTGAGGCTGTTATCATTAATATAAACATGAGTGTAATTGAACAAGAGATAAGTGGATTTGAAAAGTAAAAATCTAGATATTTAAGTAAAAACTACAATATTTTTTACCATAAGGCGGTTCAGACTCATTTAATTTTTTGGTAATATTTTAAATTTTTATTTTGAAATTTTTACCTTATGACATTGAACGCATTTTAACAAAAATTCGCCAATTTATAGCATTTTATTATTTTTTCTGAAGGAAAAGTCTTAAAAAAATTTGAAAAAAGCAATAGAATTTTTAAATATTTCAAATTTTATAATTTTTGATAAAAATGAAATGAGTTTGAACGCGCCCATAGACAAGAATTTATAATTTTCAGTATATCTATATTCAAAATCTTTGATTCAAAAATTTTTGATATTATTAGTTTACCTTTAACACCTCCAAGTTTGCTGGATAACATTTGCTTAGCCACGAATTCCATTTTGCTTTTTGAATCTTGTAGTTACAATACTTGAAGAAAATATTTGGGATTACAACTTTTAATAGTTCGGCTCAAGGTCAAAATTAAAGTTTTTAGTGGTAGGAAAGAATTGTCAAAAAACCGGGTCAAAGTGGACTTTTCATTTAGACTATATTCCAATTAAATCTAAACTCTACTAAAAAAAAAAATAGAAATATTTTTTTAATGATTCTAAAATAATAAAACGAGGCAATAATTATCAAAAAAAAGCTACAATTACAATGAATGAGAGACTATCATATTAAATAAAATATCAGGAATTGAAGAGCCCTTTTAAAATAATTAGATAAATAACGAAAGATAAATTTTTATCATATATTTATTTTTCAGAAGAGATCTTTTTTTAGCCAAAATTCCGTCGAATTATCAAGTGACGGGAATTTTTTTTTTTTAAAATGGCAGTAAATATTAAAAAAAAATTTTTTAAGTGGAATGATAAAGAGTTCTTTGGAGTATAAGTGTATTGACAAGAATAAATGTTTGAGCAAAAAAATATTTATTTTATAAAATATATTTTATTTCTTACTACTATATACAAAAAAAATCTTTCAGAAAATTTCATCGTTATTAAACACACAGTTCAAGTGAATAAAATGTTATTATTATACTATCAAAAAATTGGAAAAAAACACGCGTGACAAAATAGGGCTTTAGTGTAGTATTGGGGGACGTAAAAAGACGATATTAAAACATGTAATAGTACTAATATAGGAAAATTGGCGGGGACCCGTGATTATAAAGCCCCCCCCCCCCCTTTGTTTCACAGTTTTAGAGGTGTCGTGCAGAGGGGATAAAATGCATTGAATAGGAGTTTAATGATTGTATATGGTATTATAGGAAAAATGGGATTTTCCCCTAAAAAAATTAGTAGAAAATGTTTATTTGAAGGCAGGCGCGTTCAAAGTTCACTTTAACAAAATTCATAATTTTTTAAAATTTGGGCTTTTACATCTAAAACTGTTAATCATTTTTTTCTACAATTTTTGCTTACACCTGAATATGCAAAAATTTCTATTTAAATATACATAAACGCTTCAGTTCGATTTATTTAAATATAATAGCCCATACAAAATTTACAACATTGTACCAATATTTTTTTAGAAAAGTTTTTGGATATTTATGAAAAATGAATACTATGAACCCGGCACGTTGAGCTATTAATACGCATTTTATCGGCCTAAATAAAATATTTATGGGTGTTTTGACATATTAAAATAATTTTGGCAATGAAATTTTAAAGCGTCAACGTTCATAACTCTCTGGGGTCAATAAAATTAGGTTCGTCTCTCCGTCCACTGCCATGATATTCATTGAAACGAAGCTGCATTCTTCAAAATATTATAGTGAAAACTATATTTGCAAAATCAATTTTGGTTTCGCAAAATATGCATAACTTTTCTATATACATTTAAACGAACACTACCAATACCTTGAAAAAAGAAACAATTTGGTACCCCAATATCCTTTTCCCCCGTCAGAAACGGCTTACTCGGTCACATAATTTAAAGATCGACTTAGGTCAAACGAGGTTTAACCTCTAACGATCTAAGTTTTTAGGGCCCAAGCTTGATAATAATTGGTCAGCTTAGAGATCGGTTAGCGGTCGGTCATCTATTCAACTGGCAACTAGAGTGTAAACCACAGACACTGCACGTAAAAATAGTGATTTGCACTTTCCTAATGGACAAAATCCAAAATATCTTTACAGGTCGAACATATCAGCTGTTGCACCGAACTAAATTCAGAGTAACAATGGGCCCGACTGATAAATGTGGCTATACTAAAAAACTTTGTAGCAATTACAGATAAAATATGTAAGTTTGTAAATGAAATTATCATTTATCATCAGGCACAAGAAAATGTGCAAAAAAAGAATTTATGCTTCAGGAATCTAAAAAAATTTAAATATATTAAAAAAATTATATCACGGAATTCGGTGTTTTACAATAATTTTAAGTGATTTTTTTTGATGATTTATGATTACAACAAAGTTTTTAATAAATCATGAGATCTCTTATCAATAAATATATAAAAAACAATCCAATTATTATCAAATATTAAAAATAGTCCAAACTAAGCTACTAAATTTTATGAACAAAACAAAAAAAATGTAAAGTCGCCCTGTCATTCTGTTTTGATATGGTTTGTTTTGAATTTCATACATATAAAAAATAAACTATATCCATTTTTGAATTTCAGCGTGACCGAGCTAAAAACTCTTCAATCAGCTGTTATATTGGCGCCCGAACATGTGAAGGGGAGGAAAGATGTTTCACCAGACAGGGTTGAATGGGGCCAGGCAGAAACGCCGTATATTTTTAGATATGCAGGGGGGGGGGGCATTGTTTTAGTAGTTAAATAATTTTGGCCTTCGACTATTGACAAAGTGTATAGCCTGTATGCTGTCCGGTGAATGAGGGGTTATTTCAATGGATATTATGGTATTTTGCTGAGAAACGCACTTAATTCTACTGATTCCAGAGGTTATTAACGTCGTTTCACAGCAATTTACTGCTCCCAGCACCCCTAAAAAATATATTCTAGCTCATAAAAACGTTCTACTTGCTACATGTTTCTAAGAATTTGCAAATGGACTTATCATTGTTTCAAATAAATTTCAATCATGTTTCGTTTTCAAAAAAGGCGTGCGTTGTGACAGCCAAAAAATAAGGGTTAAACCTGTTATTGAATTTGTATGAAGAAAAATTAAATTTTTTTATGAAAGGGGCAAGGGCTTCCCCATCAAATCCATATTGGATTTTAATTAAAAATTTCACTGTTTCCGGTTTATCCTTTTTTTTTTATAAATAGGGGAGGGGGTGTAAAAAATTTTGTCTGTTATTAGTATAGCCAAAAATATCGGGAAACAGTTATGAGGGGTTTTAAGGCTTTCTCTTATCATTTATTAATTGCATATAACACGTTTTTTATTTATTTAGTTTAGCCTTACCCTAGTTAATAGTAGCGACATTGATTTAGAATAAACCGTTCCGTAATATTCAACCCCAGCCTGACATTTTACATTGTAGGCCCGGCCCGTTGTCCTAATTTTTTTTCCTAATTTAGAGAGTGTGATCGGCCACCTCCCGATATGATTTTTCCACTGATTAGCCCTCAGGCATTTGAAATTCCCCAATTTTTTTTATTACAAGCTAAACATTATATATGTTTTTGTGGATACACCTAATGAAAATGATAGGAATTTGGTTCTTTAATAAGCCCAGCCCGGCCTTAAATTTAAAATAAGGCCCGAAAATTTTTTGTTACAACCAAATTTTTTGTTTCAAAATTCTCAGAAAAATACATAGTGTTAATAGCCTCAAGGGTGAATAAATAAATTTAAGGTCTTGTTAATAATAGTTTAAAAAAATAGGACTATATTATATTTAAAACTTCGGCCCAACCAGGCCCGTAATTACCTTTTCTTTAGACCCGGTCCGTTTTGTGGACGGCCCAGCACCGGATCGGGTGAGCTTTCGGTTCCGACTTTGATTTTTAATTTAAACTACCGTCATATAATTAATTAACCAAGAAAATATTTTTTGGTTTTCTAACTACTCTCATAAATTCCTAGATATATTTATTTCACTTGTCTTGCTTTATTTAGCCTAATTTAAACACCTTCCTTTAACTATCGGCCGTGTTTTGTAATATTGTGATTTTATTCTTTTTTTGGTGAGAATCATTGAATTGCTCTATGCGGCATCTTTCACCCCTAAGGTCTTTAGATTTATGTTCTTTCAACCACCATAATATCAATTCAAAAGAAGTCGCATTCTAAATATTATAGCATGCAGGCTTTACAACGCTGGCAAAAGTCGAAGGCCAGAGTCAATTACCTGCTAAAATAATGGGCCCCTTGCCCTACCTTTTTTTAAAGAGATGGGATGCTCGTCAAAGCATAAGCATTGGGCATTAACACCAATAAAAAGGCTTTTTAAGCTCTTAAAATCGCCGTGTAAATGAATGCTAAATGCCTTTACAATCCATGATTAATGTATTTGTAAATTCATTTTTTGTGGGAAATAGATTTTGCACAATAAATTTTAGTATGTAAATAATTGAATAGCATAATTAAATATTAAGATTATATTTAATTGACATTAAAGATATTTTGGCGTCGGTTCGAAAGAGCAGAATAAATAATACGAAGTTTTTTCCTTTATTTTTACATTAAAACAAAAAAGCATATTATAGTAAATACTATATTTGATAATGAAAAAAGATAACACAGATGGCGTAAGATTTTCGAATAAATAGGGGTAAATTTTTCATTTAAATTGTTTAACACCTTAAAACTGTAAATTTACAAAGACTTACAAGCGATTAACCGTCCTCAACAAAACTATTTATAATCCTTAACGACCAAACGGTTAATGGTGTTAAACCACTGAATAAATAAAAGACTAACTACCGAACGATAATTGTCCTTAAAGACCGAACGATAATGGTCCTCAAAGACCGAAAGATTAGTCTACGAATAATTATTTCTGGACATACAAATTTTTAAGTTATTATCAAATTTCAACTACCTATTCCAATTTTCAATCTGGTAAAAGGGAAGAATAAAAATAGCGCATCTTAGTTAAAAAGAAAAACTCGCGAGCCAATATGCAAATGCGTTAAGTAATTAAAAAAACGATTAATGGCCCTTCCTAAACCGAACGAATAAATGGTACCTTACTTTTTTCGGTCTTTTTGGCAGCCGTCTACCTTAATTTTGTGCGTTTAATTTTGCTTTTTTTAATGAGGTATTTACCTTTTTACAATTTTCTAAAAAAAAAGTAAAAAAAAATAAATGAGAAATATATGATGGAAAAAACAGTAATATATATTGATACACTTATTTAAATTTTTTTAAACTATTTTTCACCATTAGTTTTTGAATCTGATTAGTTTTTGACCAGAAAAGGTTAATTAGTTTGTATGTATGAAAACGTTTGTTCTGTTTAAATTCATGGTAATTAATTTGTGATTAGCTGAGGCTAATTTAGGTTTATTCATCAATTTTTTAAGCTTTCAAAGGTCCGTTTTCACAAACATTTAATATGAAAAAGAAATGATTAAATTTTGAATAAGCAATATGATTTAAAATGGCAAAAGGAGGTATTTATATTTATTAAAAGCCTAGGAATATAAATATTACGGCCCTAGCTATTGATTTGTGATTTTTAAATAAATTTATAAATGCCTATTTTATTTTAATTTTTCCGAAAAATGATTAAATACAAACATTGTAAAACGGCATTTAGAATTTTAATCTCGGCGCCATTAATTTAACACATTTAATTAAACAAGCGTTATAATAATAGGAATTTAAGAAAATCTAATAACAAAGTATAACAATTCCAATACTTTATTCAATATTATTAATAACAAATATAACGCCGACGATATTAGGGGCGTTTAAAAATTTGACCAAAATAATTAGAATTTTAACATATGAATTCGTGTAAATATCAATTTACTAAAACTGGGTATGTTGAGATATTCTATAGAATCAACTAAGTTAACAAAATTATGCTAACAAGTTTTGTGTATTTCAAATTCATTAATCTTATGGCAAAATAATGCATATTTATCCAAATATGCCTATCTAAAAAAACTTTATTTTTATTTTAAAATAAATTATATGTTTAAGGGTAAAAAGAATATTGCTATCAAAATGCAATTTATCAATAATATATACTAAATTTTGTAATTGATTTCCAGGTAATTATAAACCTTTCTAAAAAACATTCTAAAGTTAAGTCCTAAGGTAAATTTGCAAAACAGATTCACTATCAAGTCGGTAAAAATAATTATAAAATGCAAAAAAAAATTTCCTTAAACCACGCCACGTTCAAAGTGAATTTTTGGTTGCGGTAAATTAAAAAAAAATATCTAAACATTTTCAATATTTCATTTTTTTTCAAAAACTGTTTTTTTGAAAAATTTATTTTATGGGCTTAAACAACATTTAGATTTTTAAAGAATGCGTTCATTTACAGAAAAAACTTAATATTTTACATAAATAAAGATTCACTTTGCACGAAGTTTTAATCAATAATCAAAAAATTTATAATTGAGCCATTTTTATGTTATAATCCGTTGAACAATAACGCTATTCTGCAAATTAGCTCCCTCAATCGTTTCATTCAAGTCTTCAAGCTCTTTCCTGGGAAACGTGATGAGAAGTTTAAAAGGATTAATTTCGTATTTAGGAAAATGCCTAATAAAGGTAAAATTAAAGAATAAAAAAGATGTTATTATGAGTAAAAATTTTCCACAGGTTACTTACAACTTACACATAGGCCAATTGAATATTAAATTTTATTATTAAACAAATACTCTTAAAACATTAATTTTGCCAAAAAATATGAAATTTAAAAAAATCTTATAACACAGGTCAACAATTTTTTGAGAGTTGTGAGTTAACTATAGAGATCAAACCTGCCATTTTAGGTAATATCAAATCCTTTTACCGTTTTTCCAAATCAAACTTAGTTAGTCCGTTATAAACATTAAAAATTTTAGAATAGGTGAAAAACCAGTAAAGATTCAAAAACAAAAATAAATTTTATTTTTGCATATTCACAATATTTAAACTTTTAAATTCTAACTTCTAATAATATTTTCATGAAAAACCGATAATAAATCGTGTCGTATTTAAGTTTGGACGCGAATTATTTTGTATTAAAATTTATTTTTCATTATTTGTAATTAAAAATATAAGTTACAAGTTTTTATATGCAAAAAAGATTTTTAAATTTTTTCTCTTTAGGGTCTGTTTAGATCTGTCAATTTGGTCAAAAAGGCCATTTTTCGTTATAGACAGATTTAAGGAGCCAAAGACGGTAGAAACTAAGAAAAATGAAAAATATATATGAGATTAGACCATCATGGGGATGCATTCTTTTATGTTTTCACAAAATTCACGTTTCATACATTAATTGTTGACCTTTGTAATGGGAGTCAGTCGGAGATGTTAGTTAAAGCTTAAAGCAAATAGAATACAACGAAGATTTTTTCTCAAAAATAATTTAAAAATATATGCGCTTATATATAACTAAACAATATTTTTGTATAATTAAGACAATTAAAATGAAAAAAATAATGTACTTGACAATGGCCAATCTAATTTCTTCAATTGTGTTACGCGTATTGCACTTCAAAGACATTCTAAAACGTAAAAAAAAAATCAAAAAATATATAAACATATTTAAATTTATTTTTTAAAATAAACACATAGCTATATTTTTACTTTGATAGGGAGGATTGAATAAAAAGGAAAATATAATTTTGTACCCCGCTTTTACAAATCTTTTCTCGATGTCTCAAATTTAAAATTCGCCAAATTTTTATAATAAAATTTGCTAAAATTGTTTGAATAGACACTTCAGTAACCTTTTTTAATTAGTTTGAGCTTAAGCATAAAAATATTTTATTAAATAAATATTTATGGAAATTTTTGCAAAATAAAAAATTATTATTTTAGTTAATGAAACAAAGTTTAAAATTTTCCCTTTACATATATAATAACATTTGACCCCAAAGCCAAAAAAAATTATTTTAAAATAGAATCACTTAATAGGATCAAAATTATTTTTTTAAGCCACGTTTATGTGAGCCTAAATTAGTTTTTCAAAATTTAATTTTTCAATAATTTTTATTTTTGAAAAGAGTGTTTTAATTTTAAAATAAATTTAAAAACTTTTTATAAAATTTTTTTTTAAATTATAAAAAATTTAGAACAAAAAAAGTTAATTTCGAACGTGGCCTTTTAATTATATTTTTAGTCGATTTGTGCAACAAAACAATATATATAAATTTGGGCAGGTTAAAATAAGTCTTACAAACAAACAAAATTTAAAAATCTAATTTTTTATACAATTTTAATTTTAAAATTATCATCTATGCTAATAATTAAATTTAGCATTCTTTGTAAAAAAAATGCATTTTTAACAAAATAAATTATCAAAATTTTTTTTAATAAAATATAATAAAAAGTTTTGAGGCGATCCCCTACTTATAACAACAATAAATAACGTTTTAAAACACAAAATTTATACTTTGCCCCATTTTCGAGGCGTATTTGGATGGTAGTTTCGGGTAGGGCGGGATCAAAATTATCGATAGTGAAATCAGTTGGGAGGTGATGAGCCGGCGGCGTTGTATCCGAGGAGTTGGAATTCTTAGTTGGGAAATTGCTTTTTAAAATTCCTTCTGGAGGTTGCCCATTGGAAGCAGTAGTAGTGCCTGGTTCGTTAGTTGATTTAACGACATTTGGGCTTGGACTATATGTTCAAATAATAAATAATATCTTAACGAATCCTTAGAGGATAATCAGTGTTACCCCTTGGACTATTTTTAAAAATTTATATGCAAATTTTAGCCTATATATTTAATTTAGCCCGTTAGGTTGCAGTCTATAGTTTTAAATAAAATTCATGTTAAATTTTTTTTATTTTATTTATATTCAGAGCCAAGCGGCTCGGTTTGATATTAATTGCGAGATGTATTTTGAAATAATGAAGAATAGAAAACAACTTGTGAAAATTTAAAAAATTAATGGGCTATACATTTATTAGAAATTTCATCAAACCTAAGATATTTTTGGTAAAAATCTAAAATAGAAAACTTTTTGTATTAGTTACCAATTTTCATGACATTTAAACGTTTAGATAAAAGGCACATTGCAAAAAACAATCTTTCAAAGGCCTGATCTATATTTATAAGATTTGAATTTTGACAAAACTAAAATTTTTAATTGTTACCTTCCAAGCATATAGCCCTGCCCGGTAAATGCTCTGACTTGTGGAGATGGATTAGATGTATCCAGGGTTCTTCGATTAACTGGAGCAAACCGAACAGACCGGTCTCGGTTCGAACGCGAGTGGTCGAGTCTTTCAGCTAGGGTAGTAGATCTGTGATCCTCAATAATTAAATTCAAATGCCGGCTCCGTATAGTCCCAGCAAGATCGTCTGGAATTTCTCTACCAAATCAAAAAAAAAATGAATATACGTTGTTGTATTGATGCTGCAATGAATTAAAAACTCAGGTTGCAATATTTGTTACAATTATGATTAAAAAAATGTTTTTATCTTGAAAAATTTAATGGATTTTCAAAAAAAAAACATTTTTTTAAACTTATAGTTAAATTATGGTTTTCTTAAATATATTACATTCATAATTAATTATGGACCTTTTTTTTATAAAATATTTACACAAGCTGACACAGCCTAACCAATGCCACAAGAGACATGACACTGGTCTACAAAAAATATTTCAGAGAGGTGGTTTATAATATTTGTAAGATTTAATAAATAATGATGGCCTTATCTCAAATATATTTTCCGTTTTTATTCAGGTCCAACATTAATCCTGTACCATCGAAAAAATGGCCAAATTGATTGATTGCAATCTAGTGAATTCTATTACTTCTGTTTTTTATATAAAATAACATAAATCTTTAGAGGTATGTCGAGCTTTGAGATCAACATTTAGGTTGTATAGAATTTTTGCGCCCGCCTATATAGGACATAATTTACAGCTTTGAAAAAAAAAGTTATATTTTGAGGTTAAAAAATAGTTTAGCTGTTTGATAAAATATATTTTTTAAATAATTTTAAGTTCCTGAACATTGTTTGTTTTTTAATAATATTTTAAAAATTTCAATGATTATAGCTAGCTTGAAAAGTTTGTCCCGGAAAAAAGGTAAAAATATATAAGCCGGTCTTAAAAAAACTGAGAAATTTTGTATTTATAGAACACGGTACTCGGTTATAAATCGGACAATGGTCTGTCTTGATCAAATTAATTAAGTTAGTAGTTAAATTCGGCTCATAAACCGTCTTTACACCCATGAGAATTGTTGATTACGTGAATAGACGTCTTATTTAATAAAAACACGTTTACAACTTCTATTGAAATGCTGAGTGGCCTGCTTAGGCAGTAGACAAGTCCGGCCACAATTCAATCCATCGGTAATTCTAATTGGTATGCTCGGGTTAAAGCTTACCTTCAAACGATTTTTAATGCATGGAAAGACCTTTGAACCGAATTATATCTTTAGAAGTTTGAAAAATTGTTAAACAGCAATAAAAAATTTAAAAAACTCAGGTATTAAATTTTTCTAGGCCTATCCTTTTATTAGCGTCGGGGTAAAAAAGAAATTTAACTGAGCTGCGACTTATATTTTTCAGGCCTAAGCTCTATGAAATTGGCCGGCTCAAAATAGTTGACGATCCTTCATCCAACCACTAATTAGGATCAAAGCTGTTAAATGTAAGTGTAGAACACCCACAGCTCAAAATATAGAGATCACTCAACATATTAAAGAATTATTATTTTAAACAATAAAAACAATAAAGTTTAAATTTTTTAAAATTATATGTTTACCCTCTCATAACGGCATTCAAAAATCGTTGATTCTCTGGATTTGTGTAAGGCCTGAGATCTGACAATTTAATGTCGGAAATGTCATCCATATCCTCGTCATCATCACTATTGTCATTCTCGCCTCCCATTGGTCGATTATCGTGACCAATCGAACGCCGATGTTCGAGACATTCGAGCCCGCGTTCGTTGACGGTGAAGCCATCTTGCCACATGCGAAGCATGAGATATCCAGCCGGGGTTGTTCCGGTGGTGTGGGGCGTTTGGTTGGAACTATTTCCCGAACTGATGCCAACAGCTGTTATTTCTTCGCCACGTGGGGGCGATACAGAGGAGGATGAATGTCTTAAAAATACACACACATCGAGAAATATGTCTTATAAATCAAGTTATGGAGCCAATAAGATATGTTTAACGGTGGAGCACATTTATTCGTATACATAAATGAATTTTGTCAAACATGTCAAAGTTTTATTTAATATTTGACCTGTTAATATAACTTTCTACAAACATTTATATTAGGCAATCCAAAGCACACTGTTCTATAGCGATATAAGTGATATTTCCATGTTTTTCTTAATTAAAATGATTACTCTTATTTTATTCTTAATAAATTAATTATTTACATGTCAAATTTAATAAAATAATTATTTGTCCTCATAATTTTATCATTTAAGAACCAAATCTAATTATTTTGCAAAAGTTTTAAATGATAAAAATGGAGATCTTTGGAGATTAATATGACATTTTAATAGAAAAAAATTAGAAAATTTACGATATTTTATTGTTGCTTGAGGTATCTGTATAATCTTCTAAGGATTCATTTTTGGATGGTTCATCACCTATATTTTTGGCACACATTTTAATGCATTAAATAAAATAACCAAATATTAACATTATAAATAACCAAAAAACAAAATTATAATAAACAATCAAATTGCAAAATGGTTTGTTTAAGATAAAAAAGTAATGCATAAAATACTTTAATAAATATATGTGGTATCCATTACAAAATTAATTTCATATCCTTCCATAAAATTGTTTGGTACTCAATAAAAAAAATAATATTAAAAGGCAAAATAAAAATTTATTTTTATATAAAAATTAAAAATTATCAATTTTTATGAAATTTCCAATATAAATAACACTGGACAACAAAATTTAGACGACCCTAAGCATCATTTATGGCAACTATAGTTTTTGGTCAAGTTTTTGGCACTAATTATGTAATCAGAATTTTAGCCAATGCCCCAGATTTTTAGTTATGTCAAAAGTGAGATTTTTCAATTTTTGAGGTATTTTGGGCTTCTATATTATAAAACCTATGGGTAGTAACAAAAGTATAAAAATATATTTAGATAACGAAAACATTCATTATTAACGTAAGGGGTTAAAATTTTTTATAATATTTGATTTTTTTTATTTTTCATTTTTATAAAATTAGTGGTTTTGGTCATAAAATCCGTTTTTTGATCCTAGATAACTTGAAAATGAATTGCTAGCAATTTTAGGTTATAACCTTTTATGTTTATTATAAGAAATTTGAATATGCCAATAGATTTTTTGAAAAATTAATAGTTGAAGAGATTTTGTAAATTTTTTTCTGAAAGTTGGACACGTTTAAAAAAATTGGAGGCATTAGAAAAAAAACTAAACCCGGAATCGTTATCACAAGAAAATTCTCTACAAAACTATCAAAATATCGTTAATGTTGTTTTTTTGGTTGTCCAGTGTAATCAAAGCTAATTTTTAACATACCAAGGACATATCCTTTCCCCATAAAAGCAGTTTTTTTCTTTTTTGAAGAGGTATTACCAAAAAGATCATCTTCTTGACCTATACCAGGGTGTGTTATACCTTTAAGTGCTTTGGCTAATGCATTTGGATCAATTTGTGTGGCACCCTGGCTAATTAATAATCAATATGATTCAATATATATAAATAAGGCAGTGAAATGTTTAGCAATCATATAAAATTGTAAAATACCTTAAAGCATTTTGAAATATATCCTCTAAATTAAAAGGTTTTGAATCCTTTTTAGAAGAACTTGGTCCAAGAATCAGTTGTCCACTAATATGTATATTAAAAAATAAAACTATTTTCCATTATTTCACATTATAAAAAAATTCTAAACCTTTTCTCTGAACCACCAGCATAATATGCTTGTGATTTTTCATCATCATTTTCTTCTTTAGTAAGGCTATCAAGAGTTTGTATACTAAAAAACAATAATTAAATTTAAATAGTGCAAAAAAAACTGAAGTAATTTAATTACCGTTTTCCTTCATTTTTGCTTGATTTTAAAATTGAGTGTGGTTGCTTTACAGGTACATAATTTGTGTGCTTTTCTTCTTCCTTACTATTTTCTTCAAAATAATGATGCAACGCTTCCTAAAAAGATATTATAAGAAATAAAATAAAATTTAATTTGTCAAATGATTTTATCACCTCAAAATCCCACTCGTATTTAACCAAATATGTGACTGCTACATCAGAATTACAATCAGTTAATTCCGTAAATTTTGTAACAAGATCAGCCATTTCCAGATGATATTATGATCAATCACAAGCATAGATTTTAAAAGTCACGGATGGCTCAAGAGAGGCTGCTTTCAAAGGCTGCGGCTAATACTTTTTTAAAAATTGTAAAAAAAATATTAAATAAAAAAATTTTTAGCGGCTTATATTAAAAAATGAGAATTTAGGCTATTTGGTCGTTTTAATAAATGCCTAACAAAATATTTAAAAAAAATTTTTTTTCTAATTAAAATATTTAATTTTTTCACACTAGCCGCCACTAAACCAACTTAGTCACAAATAGGGCCTCGTAAATAAACATTACAAGCTATATATTATCTGCTTTGAATATTTTTATAAAATACAGAGTGTAGAATTATTACCATTTTTCGCAAATTAACTCATTGTGTTAGTATAAGTTAAAAAGAATAAGGCAAAGTAAAATATAACCAACCGTTTTTTAGGCACACTGGCAGCGGGCAGGTTGGAGGGAGGGGGGGGGAGATTAAAATTCAAATTTTTTTTAAAATCACTAGCCCCTCAATGTTATTCAAATGCGTGCAATTTTCGTCAAAACTTTTTTTTTCACTAGCCGCAGCCAAAGCTAAATAATAATATTTTAGTGGTAATATGATAGGTTCATAAAAATTTATATAAAATTTCTAATTTTTAAATGTTATATTATTTAGACTAAATGACTAGGAGTTTTTTTTATTATATATTAGGGCACGTGCAAAGAGATTTTTATTTTTGCAAAATTGTAAAAATTTTAAATTATTTTTTGAAATTTTTTTGAGGGCGCGTTCAGACTCAATTTATTTTTTTAAAAATTTTAAAATTTTTGAAAATTTTAAATTTTACCTTTTGACATTGAACGCTTTTTTACAAAAAGTCGCCAATTTTTGTAATTAGCATTTAATTAGTTTTTCTGAAAGAAAAGTTTTTAAAAAATTTTGAAAAAAAATAAAAAAAATCAAAAAATTCGGAATTTTTAAAATTTTTCAAAAAAGTGAAATGAGTCTAAACGCGCCCTAATAACATTTTTATTTCAGAAAAAGCATTTTATGTGCTTAAACTAATGCGTTTTATTACAATATAAAATTATTTAAAATGGGGTTCATATAAACCCCAGCAAATTGTTAAATTTTGAAAATCTTTAAAACTTTAATCCTCACATTTTTGTTATTTTCTTCTTAAATATATAACAAATAATATTAAATAAAATTTGGTCTAAGCCTAATAATAAAAGTTGTTTAAAATATCAATAATTCTAATGGAGTTTGTATAAACTTAACGGTCAATTTTAATGTTTAAAACCAAGATATTGCCTCGATGTAAATTTAATCTGATAAAAATGGAATTTTAATTTAGGATATTTTTTATAACAATTTAATTTATTGATTATATAGCATATTTGTGTAAGGGCATGTGCAAAGTGAGTTTTTATCTTTGTGAAATTTTCAAAATTTTGAAAAATTTTATTTTGTTATAAAACGCAAATTTTTAAAAAGTTGCCATATTTGGTATAAGCACATAAAATGCTATTTCAGGAAATTTTTTTGAAAAATTTAAATTCTGATTTTCAAAATTTTTGGAATTTTTAAAATTACGAATATAACTTACTTTGCACGTGCCTTATAAAAATATGAATTATTTTTTTTCTATATAAAATATCTTAAGGTGAATAATAGCCAACAATAATTTTATTTTTAATAATATTTTTTTTCATGAATCTTTCTAGTGTTTAAAGACCTAAAAACATGATTTAATCAACAATGATACATATATGTCAAGGTGAGATATTTCTGGGCTATGTCATAAATGTATGGTTGAGGGTTGTAAGGTATGACTAGGGTTAGGCGTAAAACTATTAATAACTCCTGGGCAACTAATTATTGAAGATATAATCACAACAACAAAGAAACAGCTGACTACAATCTTAACTTGTGTTATAATCAGGCACGATTCTAGACCCCTTTTTTTGGGGGGGGGGGGGGGGTAGTGCCCTCCCAAAAAGGTTCAAATAGTGTACATGTATGTTTTTTGCCGTGACCGAAGGTCCCGGCTAATTCTGCCGCAGAAGGTGGCAAAAAAAATTTTTCTGCCCCCCCACTAGTTTTTTTTGCCACCCTAAAAAAAAGCTAGAATCGGGCCTGGTTATAATATACATGTCTTAACTTGACACCATCGACCTTAACAGAATCTCTCAGCAATTCAAGCCTATCCCTAGATAAAACACTATTTAATTAAGTTTGATTCGTTTATTTTATTAATCCAACAACAAAAGAAAGTCACAGCTGACTAACAATCTTATCTTGTGTTATAATATACATGTCTTATCTTGACTATATAATTGATTGACTAATTTATGGGAATATAGAAAGTTAAATAATTATCATGGTTTTTTTTACTTTACGTTAAATAAATTTACTTTATACATCAATGATAATTTATATTAGTTCATAATGAAGCACGTATTTTTCTTGAAAATAACAAAAAGAGTTCTTTACTCGAAAATATGAAGTTATAGATTAAAATAGGGTTCATATGAACTCCGCTATAGCATTTTACAAATTTCTCATGCTACGCGTATTAATGTTGTGGATTGCAACTAATTTCATATTGTTTTTAGCTGAATGGAGAATAGTCGTGCAGCACGAGTGTAAGAAAGCAAAAAATTATTTAGTTGTTCTTTTGTGCGAAAAAGAAGACGCTTTTATTTGGCTGCGGCTAGTAAAAAAATTTTGCCAAAAAAAATAATCGCACGCATTTGAATAACATTAAGGCGACTAGTGTAAATTTTATTTTCCAAAATTTAGATTATTGCAGAAATTGGAAATTAGCGTTTATATTCATTTCCGCTTAACCTAATTTTTATATCTATTTAACCTCTCATTAATAACCTTCTTATTCTTTATGTATATCGCAAATTATTGGTGAGGTGGCTAAAACAATGGTTTCAGAACTTGCCAAAATAAATTATTTGGATTTTAAATTATTATTTACAAGCTGTAAACTAAGAAAAAGTTCTCCTTATTTAAAAATTAGAAAAAATAATGTTATCTTTTTTTGAAATTACATAAAGAAGTCAACATATATCCTGGATTTGAGGGTATTTTATTTGAAGTATAAGATATTTTTATGCACTTCATAGTTTGCCTAAACATGTTTTTTATCAAAGCAAATAATCATATTCCAATGTACTATAGGCTAATAACACAGGTCAACAATTTTTTGAGAGTTATGAGTTAATTACAGAGATCAAACCTGCCATCTTAGGGAATATCTAATCCGTTAACCGGTTTTCTAATCAAACTTAGTTAGTCTGATATAAACATTAAAAATTTAGAAAAAAAGGTCAAAAAACCAAAAAGATTCAAAAACAAAAATAAATTGAAATTTTATTTTTGCATATTCACAATATTTAAACTGTTATATTCAAACTTCAAATAATATTTTCATTAAAAATCGATAATATATCGTGTCGTATATAAGTTTGGACGCGATATATTTTGTATTATCTAAATACCGACGTAAGAGCTTGTTATATTAATAAAATTTATTTTTCATTATTTATGATTGTATAAGTTACAAGGAATTTTTACATGTATAAAAGATTTTTAAATTTTTTTTTCTTAGGGTTTATTTAGATCTGTCAATTCGGTCAAAAAAGGCCATTTTTCGTTATAGAGGATCTAAGGAGCCAAAGACGGATGAAACTAAGAAAAACAAACAATATATATGAGATTAGGCCATCATGTGGATGCATTTATGTTTTCATAAAATTCACGTTTGTGACATTTATATTTGTTGACCTGTGAAATAAATATAATATTAAACTTTGTAAGTGTCAGAAACGTAAATTTTATAAAAACATAAAAAAATGCATCCCCATGATGGCCTTTTCTTATATATATTTTCCGTTTTTTTAGTTTTTACCGTCTTTGGCTCCTTCCGTCCGTCTATAACGAAAAATGGCTTTTTTTGAACTAATTGACAGACCTAAATATACCCTAAGAAGAAAAAATTTAAAAACTTTGCATACAAAAATCCCTTGTAACTTATATTTTTAATCAATAATGAAAAATATATTTTAATAATATATCAAGCTCTTACATCGGCATTTAGATAACACAGGTCAACAATTTTTTGAGAGTTATAAGTTAACTACAGAAATCAAACCTGCCATCTTAGGGAATATCAAATCCGTTTACAGTTTATCCTAATCAAACTTAGTTAGTCAGGTATAACATAGAAAATTTTAGAAAAAAGGGTAAAAAAAAACAAAAAAGATTCAAAGACAAAAATAAATTAGAATTATTTTTTTTTTGCATATTTACAATAGTTTAACTGTTAAATTCAAACTTCAAATAATATTTTTATTAAAAACCGATTATATATATTGTCATATTTAATGTTAGACGCGAAATATTTTGTATTATCTAAATGCCGATGTAAGAACTTGATATATTAATAAAATTTATTATTCATTATTTGTGATTATAAATATAAGTTACAAGGGATTTTTAAATGCAAAAAAGATTTTTAAATATTTTCTTTTTAGGGTATATTTAGATCTTTCAATTTGGTCAAAAAAGGGAATTTTTTTTATAGATGGATCTAAGGAGCCTAAGACGGAAGAAACTATGAAAAACAAACAATATATATGAGATTAGGCCATCGTAAGGATGCATTCTTTTATGTTTTCATAAAAATCACGTTTCTGACATTGATATTTGTTGACCTGTGTTTTAAATAATTTGCGTCAAAACTTAAATACGACACGATATATTATCGGTTTTTAATGATAATATTATTTGAAGTTTGAATTTAACAGTTTGAATATTGTAAATATGCAAAAATAGAATTTTAATTTATTTTTGTTTTTGAATCTTTTTGGGTTTTTTGACCTTTTTTTTCTCTAAAATTTTCAATTTTTTAAACTAACTAATTAAGTTTGATTAGGAAAAACGGTAAAAGAATTTGATCTTCCCTAAGATGGCAGGTTTGATTTCTGTATTTTATTCATAACTCTTAAAAAATTATTGACCTGTGTAATTAGCACATCGAGTATATGTGGGCGCCGTAATATTTCAGCAAACTAAAAACATCTATATCTACTTTTTTCCAATACATCTTTCACCTTCAATTTAAAAATTAGCAGAAACGTTTTAAAATATAAAATTTCCCCATATTTTGGGTGCCATCGATGGTAATCATATAATAATTTAACAATATTTAAGATCTGGTACCTTTTATTATAATTATAAACGATTTAACTAAGTGACGCAATGTGTGACTACAACATTAGCTAAACTTTTTAATGTGCTAAATTTATGTTTTTTCTTTTTCTTATATGTTTAATTTATTTAGATTTGTAGGAATGCTCCATATTATGATTGTGCTTAATTAAATCTGTTTTTTTATAAGTGAATATGCATTTTCCATTTTAAAATTTATTTTTATAAATTGCAGAGGTAGGCCTTCCTGGATGTGCCAATATGGCTTTTAGAATAATGTCAGTAAGATTTCGTCATTTGCATTGTTTTATTCAATGTAATAATAACAGCTCTCCACAATACTTGACGAAAAAGGATATGATAACTTAATAACTTCGATGACTACCCATCTGATACACAAGCACCAATAAATGGCAATGAGCGGCCAAAAGAAATAGAGTTTTTTTAGAGTTTTATGGCGAAATATATAGAATTAAGGGTTTTAATGTGATTTTAACCTGTAATTTTAATGATATTTAGTACAAACTTTGCATTTTCTACTATTTGTTTATTATATCGAATTCTTTTTATTAAATTATTAATTGGTTATTTTATTTTATATTTTTATAGAAATCAAAATATATGATTACACAGGTCATTAAAACAATGGCACAATCGTAAATTTTGAGATAACAAATATTCCCATGATGGCCTTATCTCATATATATATTTTGTTTTTCTTAGTTTTCGGCTTCTTACGTCCGTCCATATAAAAAATGGCCTTTACTAAATTGACTGATCGAGAATATTCTTAAATCTTTTTTTTTATATAAAAATCCCTTGTATTTTACCATATCAAAAGATGAGAAATAAAATTTTTTAGTATATCAAGTTTTTATAACGGCATATAGATAATGCAAAATACTTCGCGTGCAAACTTAAATACGACACGATATATTATTGGTTTTTAATAAAATTTTCATTTAAAATTTGAATTTTACTGTTGGAAATATGCAAAAAAAAATTAACTAATTTTTGTTTTTAAATCTTTTTTGTTTTTTTTGGCCTTTTTTAGAAAAAACTTTAAACGGAAGTCAAAATTCCTAAGATGGTAGGTTACAGGTTTGATCTTCCTAGTTAGCTCATATTAAAGGTTCGTTGACTGTGTTATGAATAATATATCATTTATTGAATAAACATTGTAGTTCATTGGTGTAATTAAATTTTCTTAGCTATAAAAAAATTTAATATTTGCATATAAAAATATAATTATACAATTTATATATAATTAGAGTGAAAATAAATTGAAGAATTATAGAGAATATAGATTTTATTTCATTTTAAATTTAGAATAATTTTATGACCTAGTAGTTTAATGTAAAATTTATTAGCTAAGGGCAGTTCATCTGCTTCTGTAGATAGTGATAAGGAATTACTTTGAGAATCATTGTACAAGTTAGTTCAAAATCATTAGTTATGGCTCTAATATTCAATCTCAAATTATCGCCTCTTGCAAAAATTTCATTTTCGTGTATTGAGAGATTAACACTAGAACCTATAATAACTTTATTTATATTTGCCTGATTTGCTTGTTTTTTACTATAAGTAGCATTAAAGTCCAGTTATATATTTAAAAATTTCTACTTGGCTAGTAGTCCTGTTAAATTATATTTATCTAATCACATAATTTAACATGCTGCGTTTTGTCTTTATATTAATATTTAGCTTAAACATTCGATATTCATGAACATCCTCCAACAACTTTAAAAGTTACATCGGAATTAATTTTGCTAGAAAAATGTCACAAGCCGTAGAAAAATTTTTACTATAAAAAATATTTTTTTTTTGGTTTTAAATTTTTCAGGGATTGGAACCGGAACCGGAACCAAAAGAACCGGAACCGCCGAAAAAGGAACCGTAACCGGACGTTTTGATTTTCTAAGGCGGTTCCAATTGAACTTTGAATATTATCTAGTTTTTATTTCCTCGTTAACATGAAGCTTAAAAATGCCCTACAGCCCTATTTTCATGCCCAAAATAAAGAACCCCATTGTAGATTCTGCGATGTTATCATTAAAGGAAATTATAACACAAATTTAGTAAAACATTTAAAATTTGTTTACCCTCAAAAATTAGAAGAGCTTAAAAAAACAATGAAGGAAGCCCAAGATAAGTAAGTTTTTTGGTTTGGAAATTTATATTTTAGGGTTTCTATTAAATCTAATGAAATAATAAATTATTTTTGAGTAGATTATGGAACCGGAACCGGTACCATTTTTATAAAACCGGAACCGCTATCTACTTGAAAGGAACCGAAACCGGAACCGCTTTGAATATGGCCACGGTTCCAATCCCTGAAATTTTTCACTAGCAGCAGCTTTTATAAGAAAAATGTGAGAAATGCGCCATCTATCAGAAATTTTTTTAATGTTTGTTTTTTATTAAAAGCGATGTGACTTGTGTGCTTAATATTACACATGCCCATAAAAACCTATCACAATTTCCTGTCAGCACTAGTAAAAAAGGATGAAAGGTGATATTATCACATTTTTATGTTAGGAAACGGTTGTAAAGTACCCTAAGTTAAGTTTTGATTAAATTAATACATAAATTAGTGTTCCGATACGTCAAAATTAGTGTTAATTCTAAGTTATAAAGGCGGTTTTTTTAATGTATTAATAATAACTATTTCTAAGGTTTTGTTTTAACAAATGCACATTTTCGAGTCTATTTAGAGACCAACTTTGGGATCCAATATGCAAATTATACCCCATACCAAAAAATTGTAGAACGAGAACTAATATAGTTTAATGATTTTTTCCCACATCTTTTATTAATTATATCAATATTACAGTTCTTTTAAACTTTGAAAAATGACATATCATCGTTTATTATTCCCACCTTCATTAACCCGCGATTAGCACCTTGGGGTCCATACGGATCTCAGAACTTTTTATCATTTGAATATCTTTACACATAACATATATCGGCCAAAATTTTGTGACTTTTTTCTTAAATATAGAAAAAAACTAGTAATTAATGTCCAATAACAAATTTGTTTAGAATTTAAAAATTAAAGGTCCGTATGGACCGCAATACGTAAATTTCAATTAACCATTTTATTGCCTAAATATTTGCAATCTTATTTTTAAGTTATTTTTTTTAAATATTTTTACATATTAAGTATATAAAATTTTTGTAATTTATGATAATGATAGAAATTATTATTTTTTCTTTCTAAAATGTTTAGTTTGTAAGGTGAATAAATAGCCAAAAATAATTTTATTTCTTAATATTTTTTTTCCATATATTAGTTCTACCCGACCTAAAATGATTTAATCAATAATATTGATACATTTTATATATTGGTATGATTTATTTAATTTAATATGAAAAAATAAAAATTTTCAATTTTTCATATTTTTTTTCTAATTTGTGTCAAATAAAATTTGCAAATGATAACCAGGGATTGGAACCGGAACCGGAACCGTAAGAACCGGAACCAGCCAAAATCTTTGGAACCGCACACTGGAACCTGGAACCGGTTCCTGAATTTTCGGTTCCGGTTCCGGTACCGGTTCCTAAGTTCGCCGGTTCCGGTTCCGATTCCTGGTTCCGGTTCCTATATTATTATAACTTAAATTCATCTAACTGATACATATTAAATATATAAAAAAATTCTCCACCCAAGAATTGAACCCATCAAGCCTAAACGTATAAGCCGTCGCCTGAACCACTACACATTGGAATCTCTTTTAAATTATATTCATTTACTTTATTTATTCTGTGATAATCGATTTCCAATTTCAATTTTATAATAATTGGATTTCACAATATGTCATTGAAAAAGGCCCTTCAACAATTCTTTATATACGAAAATAATAACTCGGAATGTCGTTTATGTAAGACAAAAATCAAAGGTGCCTACAAGGTTTTTTATCTTTTTATTTTCAGATTTACCACATTAGATGTGCATCGCACACATTACAACTAGCTATCAAGGATTTTTTGCACGAACAAAATTTGGAGGGTGCAAGAAAAATTGTAAAAGATCTACGCAATTCGTACTATACTAACATTTTAAAAAACTCTTCGGTCTTACTGTCCATAATTGATGTACCTACTAGATGGTCATCAACTTATCTTATGCTCGAAAGATTACGTATTTAATTACATTATTATTTTAGTTAACATAAAAGAAAAATGCGAGGACATGCCAGCATTTGAAAAACTTACCCAACAAGAATGGAGCAAAATAAAAAAAATTGTAAAAGTCTTAGAAATATGCCACCTAACTTCACTTAGCTTGCAAAATAGCCAACTAACTTTGTCTGATTTCTATGGCAAATGGAGAAAATTAATATTTAATTTAACTAAATTTCCTTAGGGTGACGAGATGTCATCATAGCGAGTCTGCATACCTTAAATCTCCTGTTTTACTGGCAGCGATATTTTTAGATCCTAGGTACAAAGGTCTTTTATCGGTTCAGGAAAAAGCTGAGGCTCGATCTCATCTAAAAGAACTTTGGAATAATATGTTGATGCTGGAGGATAAGAGCTTGGAAATAATTGATGAAGACCTTGTTGATTGTACAAACGAAGATGAAGAATTTAATAATTATCTCAAAAATCACTCAAGTCAAGTGAATCTCGTTAATTTCGATACTTATAAATCAATTGATTCTCAAATATCAGAATTTGAAAATCTTCCTTTTAGTTCATAATTTACTAGTATAATCGCTTTTTGGGAAAAGGCATCAGCCCAATTTCCCCAGCTTTATCAAATTTCAAAAATACTACTTAGTGTTCCCGCAACACAGGTATATTTTTATTTTGTTATTTTTAGGTTAGTGTGAAAGGTCGTTTTCGACCCTTAAATTTATATTATCGGATATAAGGGGAAAGACATCAGAAGAACTTTTACAAGCTATTTTGTTAATTAAATTAAATAATGATTTAACAAAATAAATTTATTATACATGATTATATATATAAATATTGTTATTGTAAATAAAAGATGTGTAATTTTGTATCCTATCGGTATATTTTATATATATACACACGTGCACACTACATTTTGTAATTAAAAAATATTTGGACCGAAACCGGAACCGGAACCGTATGAAAAAAAAAGGAAATGGAACCGGAACCGGTTCCACGAAAAATTTTGGAACCGGAACCGGAACCAGTGAAATTTTTCGGACGGTTCCAATCCCTGATGATAACTTATTTTTATAATTAAATAACACGTTCTTTAAAATAATAAAAAATAAAGATCATAGCTCTAAAACCTAGTTATAGAGGTTTAAAAATGGGGTCCGTATGGACCCCACTGTACCATTTGTGTTCCAAAAAACCCTACCATTAATTGTGGTGGTTTATTTTATATGTAAAAGGGTACATTAACTTAATATTAATGTTAATTACGCTTTTATTCTTTACCAAAATTTAATGTGCTTGGTCATTTTGTTCTTATTTATTCAAGGTTATCAGTCTTTTTCACCGTTTAAAGCTTACTTTGATTAATTAGTGATTATTAAAAAAAACAACAATGTAACCTCTAATATAACTGAAGAATTTGCCCTTAAATAATATTAGCATTATCAGCATAATTTTAATCTTGTTTTTCATCATTACATTACATCACGCGACTCTAACACCAACTGGAGACTATTACACAGATTAATAAATTTTTGAGAGTTATAAACTAACTACAGAGATTTAACCTGCCATCATAGGGATTTTCAAATTCGTTTACCGTTTTTCCTAATCAAACTTAGTTGCTCAGCTATAAACATTGGAAACAAAAAAATGTCAAAAAAACAAAAAAGATTCAAAAGCAAAAATAAATTAAAATTTTTTTTGCATATTAACAATAGCTAAACTGTTAAATCAAAATTAAAATGATATTTTTATTAAAAATTGATATCGTGTCGTATTTAAGGTTTGAGTGAACACGTATTATCTAAATGCTGATGTATAAGCTTGATATACTAAAAAATTTTATTTCTTATTATTTTAGATAATAAAAAGTTACAATGGATTTTTATAGAAAAAAAAATCTGAATTTTTTCTTTTTAGGGTATTATTGAGGTCGCAAAACTTTTCACTTTGGTCAAAAAAGCCTTTTTTTTTAATATGGAAGGATTTAAGGAGCCAAAGGCATAAGGAACTACGAAAAACGGAAAATATATATGAGATAAGGCCATCATAGGGATGTATGGTTATATGTTTTTTGAACTTATTTTGTCTGGCATTGATATTTGTTGACCTGTGTTATAAAAGCTTAAGTTCAGGTATAAGGGTAAAGAGGTGAACATTTGCCAGGGTTGCCATTTATTCTATTGACTCGAGCGTAATGGACATCACCGCCTAAAAATTTCACTCCTAACCTTCAAAAACTCCACTGATTTTTGTATTATCGTGTCTATTTACACAAGTTAAAACCTGATCATTCATATATTATTTAAAGATTGAGTATGGCCAATTAAATAATTTATAATTTTATTTTATATTAATCTTAAATAAAAAATAAAACATATCGTGCTAGTATATGGTGTTTTAGACAAAAACTATCCTGTGTTACATACAAAAAACCAAATATTTTCGTTCCGATAAATTCCGAAATAATTTTTAATGGGTCAAATGGTCAACCCAGTGCATGGCACTAAGGATTCACAATTTGCAAAAATTATATTTTTTAAAGAACCGCATTTTTACTATAAAAATTAAAATATTTTTTTAATGTACATTTTGAACGCGGTTTATCAACGTCAATCAATTTATATAATGGTAAGTGAAACTAAATTTGGGAAGAAAAAAATAATATATTTAAAATGGACAAACCGTATTATTTATTTTATTTCTTAGAAAAAGAAATTTTAGCTGCAAATTATGTTTTAAACTTACAAATAATTTTTATTCATATCATGAAAACCCTGTTTAACCTATACGAACCCTAACTTAATATGCCCAAACTCAGCCAATTTCAAGCGTAACCCCTTAACCTTACTCTAACTTGAAAGAGAGTTAATGTAACACATGTCAAAAATCAATGAGTGAAAAAAAATTATGACATTAGGGAAGATAATCCGCATCATGTCCTTGTTTTTATATATATTTTACTTTTTTTGGAACTTAGGTTGCAAATTTGCTAGCTAATTGTGTTTTTCGGTCAAAGCAATTAAAAAAAAATAGCTTGAATAACTATAGCTCTGGACAGTTGATTTAACTCTTATGGCCAAAAACTTTTACCAGGGTTGGAAATTGAACGAATGTTGAGGCCCAACGTTTATCTAAGTTAATAAAATTAAGTGCTTTAACGTTATAGCAGAGGCAAGTAGGAAAATTATTTTAATTCTCATAAGTAAGTTGAAATTACTTATGATTTGAGTTTTCCATCGTTGTAAACGTGTTGATAGTAGCAGAATACAATTGTCCTTCTTTAATAATCCTTTAAGAGGTCTATCTGCTAAAACAATGAATCTTTGATCATGACAGCACATTCAATGACAAAATTAAAACATTGCTTGCCTGTATATGTCCATGGCAACTATACGTTCGGCTTTTTAACTGGAATAATTAGTCGTTGCTGATGCGGTTGGTCAAATATTGAAAGAGTTATACTTACAATGTCACAACTGGTAGACTATTTATAAGAACTTATCCAATTTCGGATTCCCGAAATCATTGTGATTAGGTTATAGCGATCACGTAACTCTCAAAAATGTGGAATTTTTATTGTACCACTATTTAATTTGAACAAGTTTACAAAATTTTTTTTTAAGACTGATGAAGATTTAAAGTTAATAAATTTTTAATAGTGCTTGTATCTATATCACATCGTCAAAGTTTTTCTTCACTTGGCCCGGAATACAAAATTAAAAATGTTGAAAGCTTTACATAATAATTGGTAATATATATATCAATTTGAAATAGATAATTAAGCTTGTGTCACAATTGTTATTCCAATAAAATAGAAAATAGAAAAAAACTGCTAAAAATAACTTATGCTCACAATCGGAAGAATCAGGTCATAAACAAAACAATTTACGTATTTAATCGAATTTAAGAGTTAAATTAATTATTTTTCTAGTTATTGAAAGCATTTGTATCAAGGTCACATGGGGTAAACAATTAACTGAGACGTGACTAAGTATATTAGATATGATTAATTATGTCACTAAAACACCTTAGCCTATACAATGGCGTAAGATCTTTCTAGAAACAATTATAAATATATAGTAAAATTATTAAGGTGTATATGTCGTCAACCTCAAACCATCAAATTTATAATCTTGCCTTTCAATATAAATCTGAGGTTCTCATTGTTGTTAATTCGTGGTTATTTTGCTCTAGGATCAATATACCAGCTACCCCGTTTATAAACATTGCATGAGTTAATTATTTACTTAAAGGTTAACCTTAAATTATTAAGAACTTTCTAATATACAATCATACAAAGGTGGGTCTACTTTGCTTTCAGTTAATACAATTCAATAATTTTTTTATTTTATGCTCCCCCTGTTACCCTAATTTATTTTAAAGACATGCGGCTATTGTAATTATAATTATTTAGTATCCGAAATTCTTCCGTCATAGCGGATCACTGTCAAGCGGAAAAACGTTGAGAGTTACTTTACATTGGTTATATAAGCAATCTATGAAAGTGAAAGGAGGTATCAGACTCGGGACCGTCCACCTGCTTCGGACAATATATCTTCTTTATGTTTGATAATTAAAAAAATTTAATCAATGCTAAGTTGTTAACTTTCAATATTCAATTCATAAGGATTTTCTCTTTTTTAACACGTCAATTTGAGAGTTTTGAGTTAACAACGGAGATCAAACCTGCCATCTTAAGGATTCAAACCATTTACCGTTTTAATCATTAGTTAGCCAGCTATAAACATTAAAAATATTGAAAAATGTCAAAAAAATATATATATATGGTCAATTCCACCTCAATCCAGCAAGTCCGGGAGGGGTACCCCTTTTGATTTAGCTAAAATTTTGCATGGAGGTAGTATCTAAGAGTATCTCATAAACTGGGAATTTTTTTTGACCGGAAGTGATTTTTGACGAAGATAGGGGCAAAAGAAAAAAAAATTGCAAGGTGAATTTTCACATTTGATGCAACTTTGCGAGGTTATAAGTCAAAAAGTATTATAGCTAGAGACTTAATTTTTTTTTTATTTTGAAGAGGACAATAAGGGCTATCTTGCATGTGGTTATTATTTTAAAATTATTTTTTTGAATTTTTACAATTTTGTAAAGAACATTCAATTTGATATAACTAAAAAAACGTATTTTTGAATTTCTTAAAAAATTGCTAAAATACAGTCCTTAGTATTCATTATTAATATGTGAACTCAAAAGTATGGGACCGACTAGACTTTTTAAAAAATTCAAAAAAAAAAATTTTTTTTTGATTTTTAGACAAAAATTTGCTCCCTGTACTATATTAAAATATTTAAAAGTGCCAAATTTGTTTATATATAAGAAGTTAGACATAGGGGCAAATATGTTAGGCTATAACAGTTTTATTAATTTGATTCAAACTATTGTCAATTTTGGAAAGAAAAGGGGAACTTTAGAACAAAAAAATTAGTAATTTTCAGTATTTTACTCCTATCTTCTAAGCCGACTTTCTGGGTCACTACCAAACCAATTTGAAAATTTAAAACTGCATTTTATACATAAAACATCACTATATAACATATATTTCCCCCAACATTTTTTAACCTACCCATAGCTTTTTATGAAATAAAAACCAAAGTTTGCCAGGTTTTTTGAAATTTTAAGGTGTAAAAAATAAAAACTTAAAATTTTTATGCTAATATATGTTAACTTTTACTAGTCATTTTTAGTCTGATGAACAATATTAGAATATGTACATAATTCTCAATATTTATCCTCGGCAAAATTTAAAAAATTTGTTAAATTTATTGGATAAAAAAAAATTTAAGAGGATTTTAGAAAAAATAATAAGGTTAAAAAATTTGTAAAAATTAATTTTTTTCTATTAATTAATAGTTTTTAAATAAAACAGCCTCAACAACGTTAAATCTGACAAAAATAAGTAAAATAGAATATATTTGGCCTATTTAGAATATTATGATTTAACAGATTTTCTTTTTTTATGATTATCAACAAACTTAAAATAAACGTAAAAAGTCAACTATTTTATGAAACATAGTGATATAGTTTTTTCATATTATAATTACATAAAAGAAGTCAATTTTAGAGTTAAACAACCTTAAATGATTATAACTGGCAGAATTAGCTTCAATGATGAATTTTAAGACTAAATATTAGACCCAATTTAATATAAACATAATATAGACATTCAGTCTTTTTTACTAATTTTTACAAATGTCAAATAAGTTTTTGTAAGGCTATTTAGAACAAGGCATACAATATATATTTAATCGACCTTAATAAAGTTTAAAAACCAACAATTTAAGTTCCAATTACATTTTAGTTTTATAATATAGACGCACTTAACCTATTAAAGAAAGAGGAAATATTACTGTTACTTGATTCTATGGGCATATAGATTTGGGCATTGACCTAAAGTTTTTTATAACTAAATGTGTTCCTTACGAGTTTTAACACAAAAATGTGTTTTAATAAATACATTAAATTACTAATTTAATAAAAATAATGAAATGATTTAATAATCTTATTTTTTTATAATTTACCTATCTAGTTCTTTTAAGATTTTCTATACATAACATATATACTATTTTTTTAACACTTTAACAGGCAAAATATGACTGATTATATAGGTTCTAGATATTTTTAGATAATTTTGCCAAAATAATAAAAAAATAAGCTTGCACAGACGAATACAATCTGCGTTAGTTTTTTGACACCTGAAAATTTGCTGTTTTTTGGCAAATTTAGGTATTTTTATTGTAGAAGCGTCAAAATCGAGTGAAAAAAGGTGGGGCTATTATATGTTATTAAGCAATATTTCATCTATAAAAAAAATGTTAAATATTAAAAAAAGGTTGGCTGGTTTACCAGAAAGTCGATTTTGAAAACAGGCAAAATTTTCACTTTTTTCGGTTTTAAGGTTCACTTTTTCATTGTAAATTTAATAATGGTAGTAATTAATTAAATCAAACTATTATGGTCTAACATAATTGCCCATATGTCCTGCTTTTTGAATACTGTCTAATTTGGCACATTGGCATATTCTAATATAGTGCAAAGGGCATAAATGTGTCCCAAAATTAGTGCAAAAAATTGATTTTTTTAAATTTTGTAAAAAGTCATGCCGGTCCCAAACTTTTTAAATCATATATTTATTAACATTATTAAGGGCCATATTATATAAATTTTTCAGAAAATTCAAAGATACGTTTTTTGAGCTATTTGTGTCTAAACTTGACTTTAATTTTTTGGTAACTTAAAAAAAAAGTTTTTTAAATATTTTTTGCGTCTAAGGTAGCCCTTGTTACGATCTTCAAAATAAAAAAAAAATTATGACTCTAGCTACAATACTTTTGATGATACATGCGCGCAAAGTTGCCTCAAATTTTTTTTTTGCAAAAAAATGAAAAATATTTTTGCTCATATCTCGGTCAAAAATCACTTCCGGTCAAAAAAAAATTTAGGTTTTTATCAGCACCCAAGGACCCTACCAGTGTACCAATTTTCAGCCAAAACTGAGACTTTGAGGGAAAAAGTTTGTCGATTTGAGGTGGAATTGACCATATATATATATATATATATATATATATATATATATATATGGTCAATTCCACCTCAAATCGACAAACTTTTTCCCTTGAAGTCTCAGTTTTGGCTGAAATTTGGTACAATGGTAGGGTCTTAGGGTGCTGATAAAAACCTAATTTTTTTTGACCGGAAGTGATTTTTGACCGAGATATGAGCAAAAATATTTTTCATTTTTCAAAAAAAATTTGAGGCAACTTTGCGCGCATGTATCATCAAAAGTATTGTAGCTAGAGTCATAATTTTTTTATTTTGAAGATCGTAATAAGGGCTACCTTAGATGCAAAAAATATTTAAAAAATTTTTTTAAGTTACCAAAAAATTAAAGTCAAGTTTAGACACAAATAGCTCAAAAAACGTATCTTTAATTTTCTGAAAAATTTATATAATATGGCCCTTAATAATGTTAATAAATATATGATATAAAAAGTTTGGGACCGCATGACTTTTTACAAAATTTAAAAAAATAATTTTGCACTAATTTTGGGACACATTTATGCCCTTTGCACTATATTAGAATATGCCAATGTGCCAAATTAGAAGTATTCAAAAAGCAGGACATATGGGCAATTATGTTAGACCATAATAGTTTGATTTAATTAATTACTACCATTATTAAATTTACAATGAAAAAGTGAACCTTAAAACCGAAAAAAGTGAAAATTTTGCCTGTTTTCAAAATCGACTTTCTGGTAAACCAGCCAACCTTTTTTAATATTTAACATTTATTTTATAGATAAAATATTGCTAATAACATATAATAGCCCCACCTTTTTCACTCGATTTTGACCTTCTACAATAAAAATACCTAAATTTGCCAAAAAACAGCAAATTTTCAGGTGTCAAAAAACTAACGCAGATTATATTCGTCTGTGCAAGCTTATTTTTTTATTATTTTGCAAAATTATCTAAAAATATCTAGAACCTATATAATCAGTCATATTTTCCTGTTAAAGTGTTAAAAAAATAGTATATATGTTATGTATAGAAAATCTTAAAAGAACTAGATAGGTAAATTATAAAAAAATGAGATTATTAAATCATTTCATTATTTTTATTAAATTAGTAATTTAATGTATTTATTAAAACAAATTTTTGTGTTAAAACTCGTAAGGAACACATTTAGTTATAAAAAACTTTAGGTCAATGCCCAAATCTATATGCCCATAGAATCAAGTAACAGTAATATTTCCTCTTTCTTTAATAGGTTTAGTGCGTCTATATTATAAAACTAAAATGTAATTGGAACTTAAATTGTTGGTTTTTAAACTTTATTAAGGTCAGTTAGATATTTATGGTGTTCCTTGCTCTAAATAGCCTTCCAAAAACTTGTTTGGCATTTTTAAAAATTAGTAAAAAAGACTGAATGTCTATATTTTGTTTATATTAAATTGGGTCTAATATTTAGTCTTAAAATTCATCATTGAAGCTAATTCTGCCCGTTATAATCATTTAAGGTTGTTTAACCTTAAAATTGACTTCTTTTATGCAGTTATAATATCAAAAAACCATATCACTATGTTTCATAAAATAATTGACTTTTTACGTTTATTTTAAGTTTGTTGATAATCATAAAAAAAAGAAAATCTGTTAAATCATAATATTCTAAATAGGCCAAATATATTCTATTTTACTTATTTTTGTCAGATTTAACGTTGTTGAGGCTGTTATATTTAAAAACTATTAATTAATAGAAAAAAATTAATTTTTACAAATTTTTTAACCTTATTATTTTTTCTAAAATCCTTTTAAATTTTTTTTTATCCAATAAATTCAACAAATTTTTTGAATTTTGCCGAGGATAAATATTAAGAATTATGTACATATTCTAATATTGTTCATCAAACTTAAAATGACTAGTAAAAGTTAACATATATTAGCATAAAAATTTTAAGTTTTTATTTTTTACACCTTAAAATTTCAAAAAACCTGGCAAACTTTGGTTTTTATTTCATAAAAAGCTATGGCTACGTTAAAAAATGTTGGGGGAAATATATGTTATATAGTGATGTTTTATGTATAAAATGCAGTTTTAAATTTTCAAATTGGTTTGGTAGTGACCCAGAAAGTCGGCTTAGAAGATAGGAGTAAAATACTGAAAATTACCAATTTTTTTGTTCTAAAGTTCTTCTTTTTTTTCCAAAATTGACAATAGTTTGAATCAAATTAATAAAACTGTTATAGCCTAACATATTTGCCCCTATGTCTAACTACCTATATATAAACAAATTTGGCACTTTTAAATATTTTAATATAGTACAGGGAGCAAATTTTTGTCTAAAAATCAAAAAAAAAATTTTTTTTTTTTGAATTTTTTAAAAAGTCTAGTCGGTCCCATACTTTTGAGTTCACATATTAATAATGAATACTAAGGACTGTATTTTAGCAATTTTTTAAGAAATTCAAAAATACGTTTTTTTAGTTATATCAAATTGAATGTTCTTTACAAAATTGTAAAATTTCAAAAAAATAATTTTAAAATAATAAACACATGCAAGATAGCCCTTATTGTCCTCTTCAAAATAAAAAAAAAATTAAGTCTCTAGCTATAATACTTTTTGACTTATAACCTCGCAAAGTTGCATCAAATGTGAAAATTCACGTTGCAATTTTTTTTTCTTTTGCCCCTACCTCCGTCAAAAATCACTTTCGGTCAAAAAAAATTTCCAGATTATGAGATACCCTTAGATACTACCTCCATGCAAAATTTCAGCCAAATCAAAAGGGGTACCCTTCCCGGACTTGCTGGATTGAGGTGGAATTGACCATATATATATATATAAAATAATTATATCTGTTTAACCTAAAATAATATATTCATAAAATTTAATAACACTGGATTACACAATTTGGACGACCTTAAGCATTAATTATGGCAACCATTGTTTTTGGTCAAGTTTTTGATGCTATTCACGAATATGAAATTAGAATTTTAACCAATGCCTTAGATTTTTAGTTATTCGATGTCAAAGTTGAGATTTTTAATGGGGTATTTTGGGCTTTTATATCATAAAACTTATGGGTATTAACAAAAGTTAAATAGATTTAGATTACGAAAACGTTCATTATTAACTTAAGGCGTTTAAATTTTTTATAATTTTTTTTATTTTTTTATTTTTATAAAATTAGTGGTCATCATGAAATCTGTTTTTTGATCATTAACTTGAAATTAAATTGCAAAAATAATTTTAAGCTAAAACCTTTTATTAATAATGTTTTACATAAGAAATCTGAATATGCCAATATTATTTGGAAAATCAATTAAAGAAATTTTGTGGATTTTTTCTGAACTTTAGGCACGTTTAAATAAAACTGGAGGCAGTGGGGAAAAAATAAATCTTTGTAATTGCAAGTATATTCTCTAAAAAACCCTCAAAAGTTGTTTATGTTGATTTGTTGTCCAGTGTAAATTTGTGTCACTAGGTTGGAGTGTTAAATATATTATCAGGCACGACGCTAGACCCCTTTTGGGGTGGCATTGCCACCCCAAATGATATTGATAACCACCCCAAAAAAAATTTGATTTGCCACCCCAAAAATACATTAAATATATTTTTTTGCCACCCCAAAGAATATTTTATTTGCCAATTAAAATTACATCAAAAAAATTTTTTTGTTTATATACTTTTAATAAAATATTTTAATTTTCATTCATTGTAACCGTTACCACTAATTATCTCATTCATTTCATACAAATTTAAATATAATGTTTAAGAAAATTTACGAATACTTTATAAAAAATACATATAATTTTCATTTATATTTTAAATTAAACCTCTTGATATACATATTAAATACATTTCTTTATTACAAACAAGAGCTAAATAAAGAAAATATATTTTATTGGGTAATTTTGATAAAACAATATAATATAATTTTTTAAATATTTAGATAACATTAGTCTAATTTCCCTTATTTATAGTTTTTTAAATTATTATTTATAATATTTTAAATATTTAGATACTATTAAACTTTCAGAAGAAAATAATAGTGGTATTTATTATTATACATTATTTTTCCTTATTATATTTTTTTTTAAATTTTTAGATAATAATTTACAATATATATTATTAAATTTACCATATTTATAATTTATATTTAGATTATTAAACTTTCTAAAGAAAATAATAGTGGTATTTATTATTATACATTTTTTAATTTTCCCTTATTTATAATTTTTTTAATTAATTAGATAATAATTTATAATATATATTATTTAATTTACCATATTTATAATTTTTTAAATATTTAGATAACATCAATTTTATTGAAGAAAATGCCAATAGTGGTATTTATTATATACTAGTAAGGTCCTTATTATAATTTTTTTAATTATTTAGATAATAATTCATAATATACATTATTAAATTTACCATATTTATTATCATTTAAATATTTAGATAATATTAATCTTTTTGAAGAAAATAATAGTGGTATTTTTTATTATACATACTTACCATATTTATAATTTTTGAAATATTTAGATAATATCAATTTTATTGTAGAAAATGCCAATAGTGGTACACCATTTTATTAGTTACAATATAATTTATGATTAATTTAACCCTACATGTATATATTTTCTATAATCATATATTTTGTGATTATTGTATAAATTTAGGAGAGATGAAAAAGTCTTAACTCCAATAAGTGAATTTGGAGCAACCGAAACCATGGATTGTATTATATTATAATTTTTTAACTATCCAGTTTTAATATAGTTACAATTATTTATGGTAGGTAGTGAAGAATATTATCAATCAAGAGCTAATATTAAAAATAATTGTAAACAATATCATGATTATGCCGTGACCGAAGGTCCTATTTTTGCCGCCGAAGGCTGCAAAAAATTTTTTACTGCCACCCTAAGCATTTTTTTTGCCACCCCAAATGGAGAAAGCTAGAATCGGGTTTGATATAATCTAATTGTTGATGTAACAACTTGATGTTACATAGAAATTTTATTTGTTATTATTTGAGATGATTAATAGAAATTACAATGAATTTTTAAAAATCTATTGGCATATTCAAATCCCTAAAAAAGGTTATTACCTAAAATTATTAGTAATTTACTTTCATGTTATTATGAATCAAAAAATAGATTTTTCAAAAACCAATTTTATGAAATTAAAAAAATAAAAAAAAATTAAATATTTAAAAAAAATTCAAACCCCTTACGTCAATAATGAATGTTTTCGTTATCTAAATATATTTTTAAACTTTTGTTACTAGCCATAGGTTTTATAATATAGAAGCCCAAAATACCCCAAAAATTGAAAAATCTCAACTTTGACACCGAATAACTAAAAATTGAGGCATTGGCTAAAATTCCAATTCCATATACGTGATTAGCGCCAAAAACTTGAGCAAAAACCATAGTTGCCATAAATGATGCTTAGGGTCGTCCAAATTTTGTTGTCCATTGTTATTGCAAAAAAAACTCTATTTTTGAATTTGGCAATTTTTCCATCGAGAAAAACTTCCTCAAACTTAGGAGAGCGAAATTATTTGCAGGGCAAGTGCATTATGCTCACCCCCCCCCCCCCCCAATTTGTTTTCTTAAACTTCAGATATAATTTAGATTTTTTAGCAGACCCACATGTTGATCATTTTTTGTATAAGTATACATATGAAAAAATTTACTAAATGTGAAAAATATAAAATTGGATGAAAATTTATGTTGAGGCTTAAATATTTTGTTTTATTTTTTTTTAAAAAAGAGTTATATGCAAAGTTAAATATTGTTTTTTGAATTCCGATAATATTTTTTAACCAATTGTTGCCACAATTTTTAAATCATTTGGTACTAAAGCCTTAAAAATTTTTAAACAAATTGGTAAACGAATTTAAATTTTATTTTTCCGAGTTTTAGAATAGGGCAAAAAATTTCAATAGAAATTTTGAAAAATTATTATTTCCTTTTCAAAAATAAATGGCAGATTCCAAAATTTAGCAAATCTAACATTTTTATTTATTTATTTTTTATTATTTTAATTACTTCTTTCATATATTACATGCAATATATTTCCTGTTTATAATTTATTAATTATGTTTAACATTGTTAATTATTATTATAATATGTTAATGCTAGTTTTCTGATAAATAAAATCTTTTTAATTTATATATACACATTCTTTTGAAATCATGTAAATTTGTAATCTTAATTTTATCTTATATTTCATTTATGATTAACATTTTGAAATTTACTAATATCTGTTATAATGGGGTTAAATGATTATAACCATTTCACCCCAAACATGTGTTAATATTATTGCGAACTTATAGGAGAAAAACAAAGAAGCTTAATGAAACATTATTCTAAGAAGCATTTCTGGCACATACAAAGGAATCTAAACCATTATACAAAATAGCCAAAATGTATAAATTACACTGGACAACAAAATTTGGACGACCCTAACCATCATTTATGGCAATTATGGTTTTTGGCGCTGATCACGAATATGAAATCAGAATTTTAGCCAATGCCTCAGATTTTTAGTTATTCAGTGTCAAAGTTAAGATTTTTCAATTTTTGGGGTATTTTGGGCTTCTATATCATAAAAGCTATTGGTAGTAACAAAAGTTTAAAAATATATTTTATTTAGATAACGAAAACATTTATTATCAACGTAAGGGGTTTGAATTTTTTTTAGATATTTAATTTTTTTTATTTTTTCATTTTTGTAAAATTAGTGGTTTTTGTCATAAAATCCGTTTTTTGATCCTAAATAACTTGAAAGTAAATTGCTAATAATTTTAGGTAATAACCTTTTTTAGATATGTTTTTTATAAAGAATCTGAATACGCCAATAGATTTTTTTGAATATTAATAGTTAAAGATATTTTGTGAATTTTTTTCTGAACTTTGGACGCGGTTTAAAAAAAATTGGAGGCATTGAAAAAAAAACTAAACCCAGGATCGTTATCGCAAGAAAATTCTCTACAAAACCCTCAAAAAATTGTTGATGTTTTTGTTTGTTGTCCAGTGTTATCATATGTCATTCTTAAATGTTCAAAAAATTAGTTTAAAGAAAAAACATTGCTCAACTTGGATGAAGAGCAGATTGATGTTAATCATTTTCTATACGCTGCCTTATTTTGGCCTATCAGCTAAAGAAAAATAATAAATTTAAACTTTTATATGCAAAAATTAGCTTATAAAAGAGTATGAAATGAAAATAAAAAATTTAGAAATGACTTTGGAAACAAAAACAAATGAAGTTTTAAATTTAGAGGAACTTGTTATTATTAATTGTTTTAATCTTATAGTTAAAAACAATTTCAGCTCAAATAAATGGGAAGCAAAGTGAACTGGGGTGCTCATTGACCACTGCCAATATAAAATTCAAAAGGTATGCATTATTTGATTATATTTTGTCATGGTTGTTTTATCTAAATTATTTTTTAGAAGTCAAAGTCTAGATATACCTACCTTTGACGAAATTTGTGATAATTTTGACAAAATCAATAAAGGAAAGATAGTATCAGAAAATCAATATGAAGTTGTCAATCAAAAAATCAATTTGCCTTTACCCCATCTCAAGAAACTCAAGACTTGGAGTTCTTCTAGTGAGATTTTATAATTTTTTGGCATCTTAGAATTTTAACACAAATATTATTACACAGGTCAACAAATAGTCAGAAGCGTAATTGTATGAAAACATAAAAAATGCATCTCCATGATGGCCTTATCTTATATTGGTTTTTTTAGGTTCTTCCATCTTTGGCTCCTTAGATCATACAACATAAATGACCTTTTTTGACCAAATTGACAAATCTATATACCCAAAATAGAAAATATTTAAAAATCTTTTTTTGCATATAAAAATCCCTTATAACTTATATTTCACAATAAAAAAAATTTATTAACTTATCAAGCTCTTACATCGGCATTTAGTTAATACAAAATAATTTGTGTCTACACTTAAATACGGCACAATATTTTTTAATAATTTTATTTTTTAAAGTTTGATTACAACTTAACTATTGTGAATATGCAAAAATAAAATTTTATTTTATTTTTTTGAATCTTTTTAGGTTTTTTACCTTTTCTAAAATCCAATGTTTATTTAACTAAGTTTGATTAGAAAAAACGGTGAACAGATTTGATATTACCTAAAATGGCAGGTTTGATCTCTGTAGTTATCTAGTAACTCTCGAAAAATTTTTGACCTGTGTTATATGCAAGAACTTTGTGTGTTGTACTTCTATATTGAAAAATAAAACTACAACTTTTTGGAAATATTTCTAGTATTTAAACTTTTCTATAAATTTGAATTTAGAAAATAGTTAATTGAAACATTTTTATAAGAATATTCTATATTTTTTTAATTTTATACATTATTTCTCCCATACTTATTTTCCTTTTAGGCAAGCTGATACAAAAAAGACCTCATGATTTTATCAAAAAAAATTACGCTACCCAAGTGTGTAACCCTTGTGGGAAAATTATTTTGGGGGGCCAATCAATGAAGTGCCAAATATGCAAAACCATATGCCATATTCAGTGCCATAAAAATGTTCCCGTTCCGTGTTTGCCAGTTAAAATTCCGAAAAATATAAAAGAGGTAATTACAGATTTAAAGTAAGAGCACATTCAAAAACATTTATTGAACACAATTTTCCATATATTACTTAGTTTAATTGTACATAGATTAAAATTTGAGCGAACAATGAAAATCATAAAACCGAGGTAAAATAATTTAATAATGGATCTTATAAATCTTATTTGTTTTCCTAAGTATTTGTAAAATATAAATAATATAGAATATTCAAGATATACTAAATCAAAATGCATATTAAAATACTTATCCAGGTCAACAAATTTTGAGTGTGAGCTAACCACAAAGAATGAACCTGCCATATTAGGGATTTTTTAATCCGTTTACCGTTTTTTCTACCCAAACTCAGTACATTGAAAATATTAGGAAATATGCCATAAAAACAAAAAAATAAAAAAAAATAATAGATTGTAATTTTTTTTTGCATATTCACAACAGCTAATTTGCTAGATTCAAACTTATGCGAAATATTCTGTCTAAATGCTGATGTAAAAATATACAAAAAACATTTTTTCTTATTATTTCAGATGAGAAATATAAATTACAAAAGATTTTATATAAAAAGGATCCTTATTTTTTTTTAGATAGGCTCTCGGGGTCAATTTGTCAATGGTTAAAATGGTTATTTTTTTGTATGGATGTATCTAAGTAGCCAAATGAGGAAGATATTACGAAAACGAAAATATGAGATAAGGCCATTATAGAGATGTTTGCAATTATGTTTATATAAATTAATTTTTCTGACATTTGTTGACCTGTGTAACTTATGTTTTATCTCAAATGATGAGAAATTACTTATGTATACCAGACTTTTTCTTCAACTTTGGGATAAACAGCTTATTTAGTACCAATCACATCTTTGTTGGTTTTGAAATAATATTATTTGAATTTTGAATATTTTAATTTAGTTGTTTTAAAATAGAATTTTTTTTAAGTAGTTAGAATTTGACAAAAGGGGTATTAACTAGATTTTAAATCCTTAAATGGCAAGCTTGGTCTTAAAACTTAAAATTAGATTATAGATTTTAAATATTAAATAAAGGTATTTGGCCATTTATTTTATTATATATCTGAATTTTGATCGAAATCTGGAAACCTTTAAAGCATATGAGTAAAGGCCATTATGTAATCTATTTTGATGCATCTTAATTTACCGTAATCACAATGTTAACCAGTGTAATCATAATACACTTTGCAAAAATTTTTGTTTTGATATGTCGTTTAATTTTTTGAATTTCGTTTTTCCTCCTGTAGAAACACCTTTTGTCGGACTATATACCGACCTTACCTCCATATATTCCACCCATCGTTATACATTGCATCAATACAATAGAGACAAGAATGATATATGACCCTGATCTATACTTTCTTCCCGGGTATATTTTAAAACATTTTGTTTGCATTGAAAAATTTATTAGGTGAACATATTTCCCCAAAGATTAAACACTGGAAATTTTTGAGAAAATGTCAAAAAAAATATTGAAGATAATTAATTAAACTTCAAAATAATGTTTTTTTAGGGGTCCTATTTATGTTGGGGTGCTAATTATTTTGTTAATGGTAAGAATTTTATATATTTATATTTTCCATTTATTGGGATGTAAAATATGAGTTTTAAATGGTTTTTTTTCATTAGGTAATAATAAAATCGTTAGCCACATTTAGCCCTTTTTCTACATATATTTAAAAAAATATATAAGGCTTAACAACATTAGAAAACAGAAAATATACATCAAATACCATCTCATTTATATTATTTTCACCCCGTTTAAAACTTCTTTTTTCACTCATTGATTTTTGTCGACCTGTGGAGTGAGAAACTAAATTTTTAGGTGCAAGTTCTTACATCACATTTAGTTATACTATTGGGAATCCCAGCTTATAAGGACACAAAATAAAAATATGAAAATTTTCATTATTTTTTTTTAATTATTTAAAATAAAAGTTTACTTTAAACTTGGCCTTACATAAGAATTGTATATATTATGTCGTTCGTCCACAATTTTATTTCCTTATTTACTTTATAATTTTTTTATAGATCAAAACATGAGGTTATGGAAGTTAAAAAGAAAATGTTGGGGGGCAAGGGTTCACCTCTTTTGGTAATTTGTTTAATTTATATAAAATTTTTATATGTCATTTATTATGTGATTTATCGCATCTATTACACATGTCTGCAAAAAAATACTGAAATAAAATCTGAAATATTTTACATCATATCATAAATAGCTCGACAAATTTATGTTACATCAATTTTGGGACCAGACCTGCCAAAGGTCATTTAAAACCGTTTTCTATTTTTTTTTATAAGGGCACGTGCAAAGTCAGTTTTTTCATAAAATTTTCAAATTTTTGAAAAAAAAAAAATTTGTAATAAAACGCAAATTTTTAAAAAGTTGTTAAATTTAATATATGCACATAAAATGCTTTTTCTGATATAAAAATTTTTTGAAAAAATTTTCAAAAAAAAATAAATTTTCAAAATGTTTAGAATTTTTAAAATTTTGCGAAAATAAAAACATTTGCACGTGCCCTAAATCACATTTGTATGGCTTCTACAAACATTATGAAATTTTGAAATAATATAACAAAAATTTGAAACAAAAAAACATTGAAAAAAATTAATTTTACAATTGAAGATCTTGATATAGTCGGACAACTTTTAGCGCATGTAAACTTTGTTGTCTAATACATTTCAAGGTAATAACGTTGAGCCTGGAACAGGTTAACGCCAATTAGTTATCCGTCTATTCTGAGAGCCTAGGCACTAAAACCTAGGTTACCGGTGTTAATTTTCATTTTTGCGATGTCTGCAGTAAAGTTTAAAGTTTTCAGGCGTCTCCTAATGCGGTAAAAGTTTTGGAGGAAACTCCTGTAACACTGATTTTTTTAGAGCCTATCATACATAATCTTTCTCATTATTTTAGATGAAAAATAGAGGTTGCTGAGTAATTTCTATAAAAGTATTTATTTTTATCTTTTCTCTCCAATTATTCTTGAAGCGCAAAATCAGTCAATTTGGCTATATTTATTTTTAATGTATCCAAGTTTAGATTATATTGCGTTAAGATAAAATATATAAGATAAGGTAATACATCATTTAGATTATTTTGTTAAAGTTTCATAATTTTTGGGTATGATTAGTTTTTGTCTACCTGTGTTATTAAGGGCACATGCAAAAGTTTTTATTTCCCTAAAAGCTAAATTTTAAATGATTTTATTTTGTAATAAAACGCAAATTTTTATAAAATTGCCAAATTTGGTTTTTTTCTCATAAAATATTTTTTCTGAGATAAAATTTTTTTTAGGAATGAGAATAAATTAAAATTCTACGAAAATTAATACTTTTTTGGCCTAGTACATATTTTTTTTCCTCAAACCGCCGTTATTGCCCTTTGAACGGACAAGAAGTGTAATTTTTTTGAGCCGATATATTTATGTTAACCGTCGATATGTGTTTTTTTATCGCGTTTAGAGTTTGTTTTTTTCGCAAAATTTGTGAAATTTAAAAAATAATAAATATTTGAAATTTTTTCTCAGCACAAATAAGTATTATGTTTTGCAATATTTTTTTTTACACCCCTGGCAATTGCTCTAAGTATATTTGAAAAATTAATTAAGTTATTTTAGTTTAAACGTACCATCATAGCTGATCATTATTTCATCATAAGTTCATTAGAAGATAAACTTAATCTATTTACCAATCATTTTATTAAAGTTTTTTTTATAATTTTAAAAATAAAATAATGAACTCTAGACGCGTCCTTATACTTAATTTATATATTTTAAGCGTATCTATGGTTTGATTACAAATTTTTTTGCTATATGCTATAGAATACTCAATCAACAAACATGTTAGGACATGTTTTGCAACATTTCCTAAATAACCTTACGGAGCCATTACTAACGATGGCTCTACAACCAATATTTATTGGTTCAATTGGTATTTGATTTATATATGTATTTTTTTATATTAAATCTGAAATTTTAAACTTTCAATGCGAGTACTATTCTGCAAGTAAGGACGTCCAAAGCCTTGACTAAGCTCTATTATATGGCCGAAAAAAATTTTTTGTTGGAAAATTACGAAAAAAAATATGGAGCAGGGATTTAAACCGAATTCCGTCCCGTTTTAACCTCTTTTTTTGCTAACCCAGGTTTCAACATAACCTTATTATAGTTATACGAATTACTCGATTTTTTTGCTTCATAAGTTCGATAAAAATCAATGTGAAAAAAGGAAAATTTTGACATTAAAATGGATTCCCAAATCGGCTTTATCTTTTTAACATTTTCCGTCTCCCAAAATTTCTTTCTGATTATGTTATTTTTTAGTTATATATATTAAAAAATGGCTAAGTTTTGCCAAATAGACTAATTTTGCGACTTGAAGATTATAAAGAAAAAATTCATTGTTTAAAATTATTTGTAACTCATTATGAGAATTAATTAAAATATTTCAAGATCTTACGTGAAATATAAATGTTATGCTTGAACTTTTAATTTTAGACATTTTTTGTTTTTAACCAATGTTTTGCAACTTCACATTTTGCAAAAAAAAATTCTTTTTTTATTTAAAAATTTAAAAATTAAACTTGTTTTTTGAATGTTTTAGAAAAAGGTTAAATTTTAAGAGAATATTAATATTGTATATTTTTATATATGTATGCAGCAATGCACTACATATATAACCATTACACTGGACAACAAAATTGGGATGACCCTAAGCACTATTTAAAGCAGTTATAGTTTTTGGTCAAGTTTTTGGCCATAATCACGAATATGAAATCAAAATTTTAGCCCATGCCTCAGATTATTAGTTATTCGATGTCAAAGTTGAGATTTTTCAATTTTGGGGTTTTGGCATCTATATCTTTAATCTTATGGGTAGTAACAAAAGTTTAAATATATATTTAGATAATGGAACATTCCTTATTAACTAACCTAAGGGGTTTAAATTTTTTTTATTTTTTTTTTTTTATAAAATTAGTGGTTTTCGTCATAATATCCGTTTTTTAATCTTAATTAACTTTAAAATAAATTGCTAATACTTTTAAGCTTTAACCTTTTCAGATGGGTTTTTTTTGAGGAATGTGAATATGTCAATAGAATTTTTTATATATTTAATAATTAAAAAAATTTTGTGAATTTATTTCTGAACTTTGGACGCGGTTTAATAAATATTGGAGGCATTGGAAAAAAATACAAAATCCGGGATCGTTATCGCAAGAAAATTATCTATAAAACCCTCAAACTATCGTTTTGGTTTTGCATGTCCAGTGTTATTTTATAATTTTTTTAATTGAGGAAGGTTACCGAAATATTTTTTTAATTAATATTTATTTTTAATTCTATATAACATCTATTATTAACGAGTTTATGAAATAATAAATATTATAAATCATTTTTTGTTTTTTTTCTCAATATTTTAAATGTTTTTAACTAGCTGCTTTAAGTTTGATTTGGATAAAAAAAATCTTTATATGGCAGGTTTAATCTCTGAAGTTAGCTCATAGGTCTGAAAAATTTGTAGAGGTTTGTTCTTTTAATAATTTTTTCGAAAAACAAAACATTTGTTAAGCAAAAAAATAGTCTTTGTTTAATTCGCAATTTAGCTCTGACTGCTTCAGAAGAATATATTCCGCCAAAAAAAAAGTTGTTAAAATAAATTTTTTTAAATTCTCAAATAAGTGTGATATTACAGGACTTTTTCGGCTGGTCAACCTTTATTTGACATGGAAAATCACATTTTGTTTTTGTGCAAAGTCCCTTTATATAACTAATTTGATAATCCATTTCAAGCCTAAGTTTATTTAAATTTTGGCTTGCTTTTGACATATAACTCATTATCACAAAGTTATAATTCTTTATTTTTAGAATTTAGACTACTTTTTAAGTGTGTTTTTATTATTGTAAAATTAATAAAATTATATATATTTTTTTCTATAAATTTATATTACAAATAAGGTATTTTATTTGCTTAAACGTAATTTATTGATTTTCTGGAAAACTTTGTTCAAAGAATAAATGTAAAAAATTTTTAAAGTTTCACTAAAATAGTAATGACTTATGACTTTAAAAAATTTACACAATTTTTAATAAACTTCCTTAATGTTTTTAAATATTTTTAGGAAATCAAGATACTTTATGTCAGTTGGTCAAAAAATTGCCCTTACCCAATCGTGACACTTTATCGTTTTTGATGCTTCATCTACAAAAGTTTATTTGTCTTTCAAATTTTATTTTGTAAAAATTTACAAAATGTCCTGCAATATTAACCGATTTTTAAATATTTATTTCTGTTAAAAACTATCCTTGTTATTTTAATTTGTGGTATTAAATAGTCGGATTTTGAACGTGGTATTGTAATTTTAACAGTTTTGAAAAAAAATTCTATTTTGAACGCCTCCATATTTATTTACACATCTCGATAAATAAATGGGATATATAAACGGTAATATAAAAGCCCAGATACTTTTTTTTATTCATTTAACGTCTTTTTCAAATCTAATTTCAAAGGCTATCTATCAACCTTAAAAACTAAAAAATGTTATAATTTTTTTTTTGCATACATTTAAACTGTTAACTCAAAAAAATTTCACTTGAAACTAACCGATATGAAATAGTGTCTAATTTATGTTGGAGTGACAACTACACATGTCAACAAATATCAATGAAAAAACCGTGGATTTTATGAAAACATAAAAGAATTTATCCCCATGATGGCCTTATCTCATATTTAGTTTTTTGGTTTCTTCGGGCTTCGGCTCCCAGCTTCTGTCCATATCAAAAAAAGAGTATTGACCATTGACAGATCGAGAATACCCTTAAAAAACCTTTAAGGATTCATTTTTTCATATAAAAATCTTTTTTAACTTATATCTATCATATCAATTAACAAAATATTTTTTTTTAGTAAGCTCTTACATCAGCAGTTAGATAATACAAAGTATTTCGCGTCCAAACTTAAATGCGACGCGATATATAAGCGGTTTTTAATAAAAGTTTTATTTGAAGTTTGTATTTAATATTTTAGCCTTTAAATATGCAAAAAAAATTCGATTTATTTTTTGTTTTTGAATTTTTTTTGTTTTTTTTTTTGGCATTTTTTTTAATTTGATTAAAAAAGACGGTAAATTTGAAAATCCCTAAGATGGCAGGTTTGATTTACGTAGTTAGTTAAGTTGACCTTTTCTATATAACGTAAATGTTAATGGTAGGGCTTGATACTCTCAGAATTTTTATCACCAAAAATAGAAGTTAGAGTTAACTTGAAAATAAAAATGTTTTCAGGGATTTTTGAGGTCGAAAAAGCAGTCAATTTGGTCAAATTTGGTTACTTGTTGGGTCTGTGATGATTTGAAAAATGAAAAATTGGCCGCAGCCATAACTAATTTCAAAATTGTTAAAAAAATCAATAAAAAAATTTACCGTGTATACTGAAAGTTTATGTGGTTTGGCTGCTTTAAGATATGCCCAACAAATTTTTTTGAAAGCAACAAACTATTTTTGAAAAAAAAATTAAAAAAAAATGTTAATTTTACAAATTTTTTTTTAGCCATCGTTGTTAATTAAGTGCGTTTTTTAGCCGCAGCCATGGGATATTCTTGGCAAATTTATTAACTTTTGTTTATATGTTATACAGAACTTCTCAGATCAATTTTACTCTGACCAAATCTCAGATTGCAAATGTGTTTGCATTAGCCATAGTCGGATTGAGCCAGCCTACTTGCTATCCTCAATTATTTACGGACGCCTTTGCGGAACCAACCTTGGTAATTTCAATTTTTTAAAGGCTCTTTCTTTTTCAAATCTTATTTTAACAGGATGTCGTGCGCGTGCCAACGCACCCGAAGCTGAAGAGAATAAGAAAATATTATTAATTTGTTTTATAGTGGAAGTTTTTTTGTGGTAAAAAAAGAGGAATTTGTTTTATGTTGGCTGAGTGCCGGGAGTAATCATGAGGAATTCGATGTTTTGATGCATTGAAATTAATAAATTGTTTAAAATAAATATAAAAGTCTGAATAATTGAAAGTTTCAAATAAATATCTACAGGTATTTATTCTTTATTCTTATGCCCCTCGCCCTAATAATCTCAGTTTTTCCCCGCGGAGCACGGCAATTGGATAATAATTATAACTTTCCCCTTTGGACCCTAGTATCCGGCAATGTCCCAGTTTTTGTCAACGGCCACGAGCCTGTCACAGGATAAATACATATTTTTACCTCATTTTTCTTTGCCAACATGAGTTACATGAAAATTAATATATTATTTTACTCCTACAGACACTTGTATGAATTCATAGACAATAAAAAAACATAAACAATTGGTTTTGAGGTTTCCCTCATACCTTTCCCCATTCAGGGGGCGCCATACCCGTTAAGGCTTTGAATCTTTTAATCCGAGGAAAGCATCTAATATTGCCAACTGGTTAAATACTAAGATTTGCTCGCACGCCGGCGACCTAGGTTTTTAGCCTAGGCTCATTAGGCATATCGTTTAAGGCCTACTGCCTAAGCAGGCCACTCAGCAGCTTAAAGTGGTCACATGTATATTATTTTTCCGAAGAAAAAAGCCTCCTGTGCACGGATTCGAACTCGCAACTCCTAAGACAGGAAGGTTTGCCACTGAGCTTTTGAGCCGACATAATAATTTTGTTGTATATTTAGTTTAAACTGTCGTTTTATCTATATGACCACATACATTTTTCCTCGCATTTTTGATCAAAGGCGTTACGGTTAAACTCAGTTTTTATCTTTGTTAAATTTAGAAATCCTGATTTTTAAAATTATGTTTTTATTTAGATTTTTTTTTATAATTTATTTATTAATTATTTTATGAAACTAAATTTGACAGTTTTTTTTTAAAAAGTGTTCATTTACAATAAAAATTTTACCAAATTTAAAAATTTACTATAAACTTGGCCAAATATGAGTTTTTATTTTTTTTTCCTAAGGGCACGTGCAAAGTGCGTTTTTATTTTCGTAAAATTTTGAAAATTTATTTTTTTCAATTTTTTTTTTATAATTTTTTTATTTCAGAAATGCTTTTTATGTGCATATATTAAATTTGGCAACTTTTTGAAAATTTGCGTTTTATTACAAAATAAAAATTTTGAAAATTTTACAAAAATAAAAACTCACTTTGCACGTGCCCTAAAAACAAAACCTTATTTTGAATGTTACTTATCCCTTGGCAAAAGGTATCATATAAATAAGGCCAAGTGCTAATTTGAAAAATAGTTAGTTAGTCAATATGGGGAATTGTGGTTGTCTCACATTTCTTTAAATGAGAGGATATAAAGATTTCTTGGGCTAACGGATTCACAATTCTAGTTTTAACAATAATTTTATAATTTTTAAAAAATTTGTTGAAATTTTTTTTATAAACGTTTTAATTTTATTATTCCTTTGCAATAATTGTGTCCATACCGATTTGAGCACTTGCTTTGGATATTTTTAAAATATGCTATATTATCCTGCAAATAAAACTAATAAATAAGTTTTTTTAAATAACAAAGAAATTAAGAGCTTGAATTAATGGGGTCAGGGTGTGGACCGCACACAATCAGTTTTATGGTTAGAAATTTGGCTTTAAGTTGATGTTGGTTTTGATCCTTACAAAAAATATTATTAACTCCTTTTATTTTTTTAACCCCTAATATTTTTTTTCGTTTTTCTTTTCTAAAAACGTTTTACTAAATCAAAACACAAATTATTCATAGCTCTTCATTCATGACCTTTTCTATTTGCCTTAATTTCTTTTTTGATTGAAAATTCCTTACCCTTTTTTTAAACGGTCAAACTTATGTTTAAAAATAATTATTGGGAACTTATTTAAATTTGCTCGGGTTTTTATTTATGAGCAAAATATGATAATTAAAATTAAATTGCAACTAAACTATGTTGCCTTTAATAAGAGTACACAGGCCAACAGATTTTGAGCTAATTTTAGAAACAAGCTTTACATGATGACTTTTTATTTTTACCGTTAACTAAATTTTGTAAGCCAGTTATAAACATAAAAAACAACACGATTATAATTTATAAAAAAAAATTTATTTACATTTTAATATTGTTAATTCAAACTTCAAATATTATTATTTTCAAACCTATATGTCGGTTCCTATGAAGCAAATATTCTTTGTAACCTAAAAGTTGATGTACGAGCCTCAAAATTTTATATACCCTTATTTAATAAAAATATAATTTACAAGTTAATTTAATCTGAAGAAAAATTTTTTCAATTGGTGTGAGGTCGCAAAACTAGCCAATATGGTTCTATTTGGTTGTTTTTTCGATATATTACAAAGGTTAACAAATTTTTGATTATGAGCTAATTAGAGATTTTATACCTGTTCATTGTAGAGATTTTTAATTCCATTTATCGTTTTTTTAAATCAAACTTTGTAAATTAGTTATAAATATTGAATATTTTTTAATTAAAAAATAAAAAATAAAAATAAAGTTATAATTAAAACAGTATAAGTTAAATTTAATCTTCAGAATATTTTCATTTAATATTTTGATTTCTATTTAGGGATCCCAAATATATTGTTTAATCTACTAATTGTTGATATTATAAGCTTGATATACTTGAAATTTTATTTATTTGAGATAAAAATATAAGTGAGTTATTTCAAAGAGTCTTATATTTTCTCTCTAGGGTATTTCGAAGTCTCAGTCTGTCACTTTCGGCCTTTAATTTAATGGCGTGGCCGAAAGCGAAAGCTACGAAATTTGGAATATTTTGCAGACTTGAAGATCAATTCTTTTTAGTTTTAAAAAACTTTTTTTTTCGATTGATTGTCGACCTATATATTGTTTTTGAATATATTTAACATTCAGCCTTTATTTACTTAGGTCGTTCTCGTTCAAATATTCTTTTTTTTTTTGCTTAAAGTTAGAAAAATATGTAATGATTTAATGTTAAAATTTATTTTGCGTTATATTTATTTATGAAAATATCATTTAACAGAGGTCAACAATTTTTTAGAGTCATGAGCTAAAAACAGAGTTCAAACCTGTCATCATAGGATTTTTGAATCCGTCGGTTTTTTTTTAATATTTTAGGCAGCTATAGAAATTAAGAATTTTAGGAAAAATGTTACAAGATATAAAATCTGAAATATATAGAATTTTTTTTACCTATTTTAAACATTTAAAATGATTCCATTCAAATTATATTTTCGATAAAAACTGATAAAATCGTGTCATATTGTTCGGACGCAAAATATTTTGTATTATCTAAATGCTGATGTGAGTAGGGACTTGATATACTTAGTTTGTTTCTCATTATTTGAGATTATAAATATAAATTACAAGGAAATGAAAAAAATGTTCTTTTATTTTTCTTTTAAAGGAATTCTCGAGGCCGCAAAATTTGTTAATAACTTTTAGGAGCCAAAGGCGGAAGAAACAAAGAAAAAAGAAAAATATATAAGATATGGCTATCATGGGGATGGTTTCATGTTTTTATAAAATTCACTTTTTTGACATTTGTATTTGTTGACCTATGTAATCTAAGTTTTTATGTATTTAAATATGAGTTTATGTTTTTAATTTATTTTAACCACTAACACCGAAGAAGCAAATGTTAAAAAACTAATGGGTAAAAAAAATATTTGATGTAACCCAGAATTCATAAATTACACTAAACGCGCCTTTAAATATGAATATTTCATAAACAGTATTTGTATGTAGCCTTATATTTTATCAAATATATTTCTTAAGGTGGAACAATTGATTGCAATACCAGCTACGTTTTGGAATGATTTTATTAACACAGAGGATTTAACTGACGATGCGTTTTCCTCAAGCTCTGTCAACAGTAAAACTTTTAAATATTTTAAAATTTTATATTGGTTATATATATTTATATGATTCAATTTTAAAGGTAATTGAAAGAATTAAATTCTAAAATTTATTAAAAATAAACATATATATGGTCAAATTCAGTCTAACATTTGTGTTAAATATGCATGCATGTAATAATGTGGGTTAGGCCATTGTGGCCTAACCCTTAATGAATTTGGGTCGAATTATTCTGGATCCTTACTGTTAGGTGTATGTACGTTGATAAAATGAATGATTTGTCTTCAAAATGTGTAATTAAATCAAAAAATTAAAAATGTCTTGTTTACAGTAATAAAAAAAATGTTTATTTAATTCCTAAGTTTGCCCTATTGTAAAATCAAAATAGCAAAAGGCTTATTTTTAATAAAAGAATGTTTTAAAAGATAGCAAGCAAATTATATTAGGGGAAGGTGTGAGGGTATTTTTAAAAGCAAAGCCCACCAGCTTATTGTACTAGACGGCTCCAGGAAGCATCAAGCGAAGCAAAATTTTTTTTAAAAAAATGTCTATTACACATGTCAACAAATATCAATGTCACAAACGTGAATTTTATGAAAACATAAAAGAATGCATCCGCATGATGGCCTAATCTCATATATATTTTTTGTTTTGCTTAGTTTCTTCCATCTTTGACTCCTTAGATTTGTCTATAACGTAAAATGGCCTTTTTTGACCAATCGAAAAAATTTAAAAATTATTTTTGCTTATAAAAATCCTTTGTAACTTATATATTTATTCACAAATGATAAAAAATCAATTTTAATTATTTCAAGCTCTTAAATCGGCATTTAGATAATAGAGAATATTTTGCGATCAAACTTAAATACGATTGTGAAGTTTGAATTTAACAGTTTAACTATTGTGAATGTGCAAAAATAAAATTTCAATTTAATTTTGTTTGAATCTTTTTTGTTTTTTTTTTACCTTTTTTCTAGAATTTTCAATGTTTATACCTGACTAACTAAGTTTGATTGGTAAACGGGTTTAATATTCCCTAGATGGCATGTTTAATCTATATTAACTCATAAGTCATAACTCTCAAAATGTTAACCTATGTTTATTAAACTAAAAGAAAAGCCTTCGTTCGTGAACCAAAAGCCTTTAGGAAAGCATAAGGCGAAATTTATTTTAAGCAGCGATATTTTCCTAAACGAATGTGTTTTACGTCTAAATTTAAACACTATCTATTAAGGCTTCCCGCAAAATAAACCTTGTTATAGAAGTTTTCCATTAACCCTTTTCCCCTTTAGAAGACGATTTTCTCGTCAGGGCTTTAGATTTAAAAAGCAACGGTATAATTTTTCAAACCTAGGCCCTCCACAAAATGGCTAACTTTGGGTTGGAGGTCAACCATCCGAAAGCTAACCAGAACGTTGCTTAGCTTACTTAGTTCGATTAATAATTGTTAACACATTTGAGATGGATGTCTGGTAATTTAACCTAAGATATCTCGAAAATTTGCCGAGTTGTGGTAGTCAGCACACTGACATTGATATTTGTTGACCTGTGTAATATTTAAAGTTGAACTTTAATGGGAAAGGGCACAAAAAATTTTCATCTAAAAATTTAACCTTTCATATAAGAGACAATCTAAAACTCAACCTATTTGAAATTATACAATAAATTAAGTTGTTGTTTATTAATATAATTATTTTTGCATATATTTTTTAAATATTTGATATAGCGCCGCGATGGGAAGATCTAAACACAACTTTAGGAGAAAGGTAAAAAATATTAATTTACATTAGAAGCAATTATATTTTTCAAAGTAGAAAATTGTTAAACTTACACAGGTCCACAATTTCGAGAGTTATGAGTTAACTACAGAGAACCTGCCATCTTAATTAAATCTGTTTACCGTTTTTCCTAATCAAACTTAGTTAGTCAGTTATAAACATTGAGAATTTTAGAAAAAAAGGTTAAAAAACCAAAAATAATTTAAAAACAAAAATAAATTGAAATTTTATTAATTGCATTCATAATCTGAAAAATTTTTACTTCAAATAATTTTTTCATTAAAAACCGATAATATATCGCGTCCTATTTAAATTAGAACGCGAAATATTTTGTATTATTTAAATGCCGATGTAAGAGCTAGATATATTAATAAAAATTTTTTCCCATTATTTGTGATTAAAAATATTTACAAGGGATTTAAATATGCAAGAAAGATTTTTAAATTTTTTCGCAATCACGAGTATGCAATTTTTTATGTTTTTATAATAATCACGTTTCTTACATAAATATTTGTTGACCTGGTATTATTAATAACATTTAAATTTAACAAAATAACATGTAGTTATTCTGTACATGTGTTAACATATAAATGGGTTTTTTTGATTTAGATTTTTTCTGGCGGATAGGTTTGATAACAAACTCTACCTTATAACAAAGTGCTAAATTTTTATTATAAATGCTGTTTGTACTATTCGTATTTTTATAAATTTAAGTTTAAAATTGACTTCTGTGTTTTGACACAATTTTACAAATATCAATGTCAGAAAAAATAAGTTTAAGAAAACATAAAGGCATACATTCCCATGATGGCCTTATCTAATATATGTTTTTCGTAATTTTGTCCGCCTACGGCTCCTAATGTACATATCGAAAAAATGGCATTTTTGACCAAAAAGATATATTTTGCGACCCCTGTAAAATGAAAAAATTTAAAAATTTTATTTCATATAAAAATCAAACTTATGTTTATCGTCTTAAATAATGAAAAATTATATTTTTTTATTATATTAAGCTCTTACACCATATAAATACATATGCATCCAAATATAAATATGACACGATATAATTGATTTTTAATAATTAAACTTTTAAGATGAATAAATAATTTAGCAGCTGTGAATGCAAAAAAAAATTCATTTTTGTTTTCGATTTTTTTTTATATTTTTTTACATTTTTAATGTTTAGAGCTGACTTGTTAATTTGTTTATATACAAAACGGATTTGAAAATTCTTAAGATAGCAGGTTTGATCTCTGTTGTTAGCTCTTAATTATAAAAATTTTATTGACCTGTGTACTACAATTATTATTAAAAATATTTTAGAATCAACTCCCCGTTTAAATGTCCAGGCATGTATAACTGAAAATGATGTCTCAACGAAATTATGGATGTTAATATTACTACACTTAATATTATTTTACGAAATATTACTATATTAATTTATTATTTTTATCTTTTAATAATTTAATTTTTATTGTTTATATTTTATATTTTTTAATGTTTTTTTAAAAATACCTATTTTAATCAATTTTTTAAAAGGTTTCAGTTTTTAATTTTGATTTGCCAATAATATAAGTATTAATGAGAATCATTTTTTAATTATTAATATATTGTCAAATGTGCTAATAAATGAAGATTTTTATTTTTAATTACCATATAAACATTTTTCATGGTTCATCCCGCATTAAAAAGGTAAAAACTTTAAAAATGCTATATTTTGTAAAATGTGTTAAAATAGCATCAGCAAAATTATTTTCTTTAAGGCTTGCAAAAAAATTAACATTTTAATTATTAAAACACCTT